>OZ008368.1:134696661-134901664 GCA_963931995.1 Phaonia tiefii
ATTTTGCCGACGGAAAAATTTTAAAATTTTCATATATTTTCATTTCCATAGAGAATGTAATAACCGCATGGTTTCCTATTGCCATCAGAAAATTTATCATTTTGCTGTTTTACCAAATCTACAGTATTTTATACATTTGCAGTGTAAACTTTTGTTCTACACTGTCGATACAAATGAATTGTTCGAAATTTTCATTTCATTCCTATCGATCGACAGTGTGGAAAAAAGTGTTTGTAGAAAATTTCATTTTCATAAAGAATGCTGTAATAGTGTCATTTTTTCGCATTGCCGTCGGTAAATTAACAAATTTGCCAATAAGCAATAAACACATAATCGTTTGAATCGTAAAATTATTTCTCTTTTTGTAAAATAATTTGTAGCCCTGAAAAGGGCTTTTGATATAATACTTTCGAATATCGAAAAAATCATTATGTAAGTAATTTTGGAAAAATTACTTCTTAGCGGCGGCCTTTTTGCAGCTGGCTTCTTTGCTGGAGCAGCTTTTTGGGTTTAGCAGCAGCTGCGCTTTTTGCCTTAGGTGCCTTTGGTTTGGTTGCTGATTTGGCGGCAGTTTTAACTGGTTTTGCCTTAACGGTGCCGGTCTTTTTGGCGGTTTTTGCCTTTGCCTTTTCTGTCTTCTTCTTTTCGGCGGTTTTCTTGGCAGCAGATGGTTTTTTGCAGCCACTTTCTTTTCACCGGTGGCTTTAGCTTTCTTGGGAGCAACTGCCTTCTTCTTTTTGTCACCAGCGGGTTTTGTCTTCTTGACAGCGGTTTTTGCTTTGGGTTCTTTGGAAGCAGCAGGCGACAATTTAATGAACCAGAAGCACCCTTACCTTTGGTTTGAATAAGTTTTCCACTGGCAACGGCGGTCTTCAAGTATTTCTTGATGAAAGGAGCCAACTTTTGAGCATCTACTTTGTACGTGCTGGCAAGATATTTCTTGATGGCAGGAAGAGATGAACCACCACGTTCTTTCAATGCTTTGATGGCAGCATCGACCATTTGTTGGGTTGGTGGATGAGAAGGAGCTGATGGCTTCTTTGCCTTAGCAGCCTTCTTTGGTGTTTTTTTCTCGGCAGCTGGAGTAGCAGCAACAGGAGAGGCGGTAGTTTCAACGGCAGCAGAGTCAGACATTTTCACTGTTTTAAAATTTCACGTTTTACACTTATAGTTTGCGTATTGGAATTTTTGCTTTTGGTGACTACTTCGAAAAGATGAGAAGTGCATAGGAGGCTCTATGACATTTTTTACAAAAATTGTGTGGAAGCGTGTAGAAAATTTAACAAAAGTTTTCGTAGAATTTTCTCTTTGGCGCTAATACGGGCCAAGTTTTTATTAAAACTTTTTTCCAAATATCTTCTATAGATATACAGCTATCTGGTAAAGTATATTGTTTAAAATTTCATTCCACCGTCTACTTGCTATACACTTTTTAGTTGACAGATTGTAAAATCTCAGTATGAATTTCCAACTAAATTGATAAAATTTAAGAATTTTTGTTAATTTTTTTAAAATAAAAGTATGCTATAATGAAATTGTATATGTTTTCTTTAGAATCATCAAACAATTTCATCTCAAATATTAGTGGAATGCGATAAAAATGCCTCCAAGTATATACCCTATGACCGTATAATTTTCCCATATTGCTACATTTTCCATGGAATAAAATTTATTTCAGTAATTGTTTAAAAAAACTTAAATATATTAAAGCTTTTATAAAATTTACTTTAATTTAAATAAAATGCAATCCTTTTCATAAAAAACATTACAAATTTCGATAAATTCTGTGGTTCTATTTCTCTGTATTTACATCTTTAGTACTACCTTCGAATGAGTACACACAAGAATGAAGGTAAATTTTTGTACAAATTCATGTCGATTTTATATTGTTATTATTGCAATTTGTAACACTTTTCTATACGAAAACATGTTTAGGATTTCTTTTAGTAAAATATTTACTTATTTCTATAAAAAATTAAACAAAATCTTTAGTTTTTCAACATATTTCGATAATATAAATTCTATTTGATAGCATAGGTGTGTAACCCATACTGAAATGTTCAAATTATCCAAAACCAATCACTAATCTTGTTTTATAGTTTGATGAATATGAAATATAAAACATTTTAAGAAATGCTGTTAAATTATTTAGCGTGTTGCAAAAAAATGTATGTTCAATAAATGAAAACTTAAAAGAGAAGAGAGAAAATTGGTAAAAATCGAAAAATACAAACTTCAAACGAACTCAAAAGAGAATTGGAAAAATAACTTCCAAACAAAGTTACACATTTTTACCTAAACTTTCTTTATACACTGTCGTTATAAACTATAATTTCGAAATTTCATTTCATTCCTACCGACAGTGAACTCAAAAATGTATTTTGCTAAATAATTTTAAAAATTTTAGAACATAAATTGGAAATAAGAAGGCAAATAATTCAAAAGCAAAAAAAATACAATAGTATGAAATAACAGACTATTTTCGCCTCAAATTCTTCAGAATAAAAACATCTAAAATGGTCAAAATGCAAAACGAACATTTATTAATTTTTATTGAAACTGTCATTTCTTTATTTATTATCTCTCTCTCAGCCAGTTTCAAAAATGTCCACATAGTAAATTACTCGCCTAAAAAAAAAAATAATTAATTCAAGTGTCAAAATCCAAATATTATCTTTTTCATAAATTATTTGTGGTCCTGAAAAGGACCGATTGTTTTTGTATGTAAAAATGTTAGTTTGATTTGATATTTGCATAACTTCTTAGGCACGTTCACCACGAATACGTCTGGCCAATTGGATGTCCTTTGGCATGATAGTGACACGCTTGGCATGGATAGCGCACAAGTTGGTATCTTCGAAAAGACCAACCAAGTAGGCTTCGCTAGCCTCTTGCAATGCCATAACAGCAGAGCTCTGGAAACGCAAATCTGTTTTGAAATCTTGAGCGATTCACGTACCAAACGTTGGAAGGGCAATTTGCGGATCAGCAACTCAGTACTTTTTTGGTAACGACGGATTTCACGCAAAGCAACGGTACCAGGGCGATAACGATGTGGCTTCTTAACACCACCAGTGGCTGGGCACTCTTGCGAGCAGCCTTAGTAGCCAATTGTTTACGTGGTGCTTTGCCACCAGTCGATTTACGGGCAGTTTGCTTAGTACGAGCCATTTTTCACTTTTCACTTCACTTTAGCACAATATGAACACAGACACTGTCAACACTGTAATAGTGGATTCGAAAAGAGGATACCGACTTATATAGAAAAATTCTACCGATCGTATAGGGGTGTGTTGGCACATTAATACTCAGAGTATAGACGACAATGCTACGAATACTAACCGAATACACACACACATATATCTAAACAACCAATGAGAAACGCTTCAATGCGTTTGAAATAGCTGTGGATTTGGTATAAATATGAGAGGTCTTGTTGCGCCAAGCATTAGTTCTTGTGCTGCATTCGTGAAGTGTTAAGTGAAATAAAAAAAAGTGAATAAAAATGACTGGTCGTGGTAAAGGTGGTAAAGGCTTGGGAAAAGGTGCGCTAAACGTCATCGCAAAGTTTTGCGTGATAACATCCAAGGTATCACCAAACAGCCATCCGTCGTTTGGCTCGCCGTGGCGGTGTAAAACGTATTTCTGGATTGATCTACGAAGAAACCCGTGGTGTTCTGAAAGTGTTTTTGGAAACGTTATTCGTGGATGCCGTCACATATACTGAACACGCCAAGCGCAAAACTGTCACCGCTATGGATGTTGTATATGCTTTGAAGAGACAAGGCCGCACTTTGTACGGTTTCGGCGGTTAAATTAATTTTGACGTCTGATGGAAAAATAACTGTTTAACATCTTTAAAACAAAAAACCAATCGGTCCTTTCAGGACCACAAAATATATTATAAAGAGATTTTATTATTTTTCAAATACATGCAATATATTTACCCATTAGTTTTAGTACAGCTGTGTTTTATAATCATCGAATGAATAACTTTACTCCAACATACGTTAGCGTCCTTTTGTCTCTCTCTCTCTCTGTTTGGTGAGTGTTCATCATGTATACAAAGCATAGCAACACACACACACACAAGCGTTCCCGCTTTTATTTCTCACTGTCGATGAATACTCATTTAGCCGACGATTTTTAGTCAACGATTTAAAAAGTAAAAACATTTATCGTATTAATTTTTGCGTCAGTTGTAAAATCACAGTAACTTAGAATGAGTTATTTTTCGGATTTGACTTTACATAAAGCGAATTGAAATAGAATTGAATTGAAATAGAATTGAAGAAACTTTTTTCAGCTAAAATATTTTCTTTATTCGATAAATGTTAGGAGTAAAATATTTTCTTTATTCGATAAATGTTAGGATTAGCTAAGGTTTGAATACATATTTGGTCTCTTTTGAAAATTTTTTTGTCGTCCTGAAAAGGACGGATTGTTTCGAATTAGTACGATGGTCTGTAGTTTCTTTGATTTTCATTATTTTCTTGAAATAATTTAAGCCTTCTTTTCGGTCTTCTTGGGCAAAAGTACAGCCTGGATGTTTGGCAATACACCACCTTGAGCAATGGTGACACCAGACAACAATTTGTTCAATTCTTCGTCATTACGGATAGCCAATTGCAAATGACGGGGAATGATTCTCGTCTTCTTATTGTCACGAGCGGCGTTGCCAGCCAACTCAAGAACTTCAGCGGCCAAATTACTCCATAACGGCAGCTAAATACACAGGAGCACCGGCACCAACACGTTCAGCATAGTTGCCTTTGCGCAACAGACGATGGATACGACCGACGGGGAATTGCAGACCAGCACGATTGGAACGGGACTTTGCCTTTCCCTTAACTTTGCCACCTTTACCACGACCAGACATTTTCACTTTTAATTTCACTGTTTAACACTTCACTGCAAATACACAAATGATATCAGTACGCACCGAAACGTCAAGTATTTATAGTTTCTGTCTGAGCCGTTTCTCGCACATGAGGGTTGTTCTACTTAACCGTGAGTAGTCTCTCTCTCGTTGATATTCGTGCACACAAAATTGTAGATAACCGACCAGAAACGCGGGCAAACGAATTATTGTGAAAAAGTGTTTGAAGTGTTTGTGTGCAACTAACTAAAGTGAAAATGCCTCCTAAAACCAGTGGTAAAGCAGCTAAAAAGGCCGGCAAAGCCCAGAAGAACATCACCAAGAGTGATAAGCAAAAGAAACGCAAGAGGAAGGAAAGTTACGCTATCTACATCTACAAAGTGTTGAAGCAAGTACATCCCGATACTGGTATTTCATCAAAGGCCATGAGTATCATGAACAGTTTTGTTAATGATATCTTTGAACGTATTGCCGCTGAGGCCTCTCGTTTGGCTCACTACAACAAGCGTTCAACCATCACCAGTCGGGAAATTCAAACTGCTGTCCGTCTTTTGTTGCCCGGTGAATTGGCTAAGCATGCTGTCAGTGAAGGTACCAAGGCTGTCACCAAATACACCAGCTCTAAGTAAATATGCTGCCTGATTTCATTCATCTAACGTGTTACAAAATCCCTAAAAGGCCCTTTCAGGGCCACAACAAAAATTATAAAAGAGATTTTATTCCTTTTAAACACTAAAAAAAAAAATCATCATTTTAGCTAAATAAACATATTACAAAAATTTGTGACTTTGTTTTTGCCGTCGGCAAATTGGAAATTGCACACATTTCATCTTCATAGTCGCATGGTTTCCTATTGTCGAATGGTTTCCAATTGCCGTCAGAAAATTGAGAATTTGTTTGGTTTTGCCAAGCAAATTTTTTATTATAATTTTTTACGAAGACTTTTTTTGTACACTGTCGAAATAAATGAATTGTTCGAAATTTCCATTTCATTCGAATCAACAGTGAACACAAAACGTTTTCGTACAAAATATTTATTCGATTTTGCCGTCGGCAAATTGAACATTTCATATATTTTATTTCCGTAGAGAATGTAATAGTCATTTGTTTTCCTGTTGCCGTCATAAAATTTATAAATTTTGCTGTTTTACCAAAGCTAGTGTATTTTATAAATTTTCTGCGTAAACTTTTGTTCTACACTGTCGATATAAATGAAATGTTCGAAATTTTCAATTCATTCGAATCAACAATGAACACAAAAAGTTTTCGTAGAAAATTTTTAATTCGATTTTGCCGACGGAAAATTTAAAATTTCATATATTTCATTTCCATAGAGAATGTAATAACCGCATGGTTTCCTATTGCCATCAGAAAATTTATCATTTTTGCTGTTTTACCAAATCTACAGTATTTTATACATTTGCAGTGTAAACTTTTGTTCTACACTGTCGATACAAATGAATTGTTCGAAATTTTCATTTCATTCCTATCGATCGACAGTGTGGAAAAAAAGTGTTTGTAGAAAATTTCATTTTCATAAAGAATGCTGTAATAGTGTCATTTTTTCGCATTGCCGTCGGTAAATTAACAAATTTGCCAATAAGCAATAAACACATAATCGTTTGAATCGTAAAATTATTTCTCTTTTTGTAAAATAATTTGTAGCCCTGAAAAGGGCTTTTGATATAATACTTTCGAATATCGAAAAAATCATTATGTAAGTAATTTTTGGAAAAATTACTTCTTAGCGGCGGCCTTTTTGGCAGCTGGCTTCTTTGCTGGAGCAGCTTTTTTGGGTTTAGCAGCAGCTGCGCTTTTTGCCTTAGGTGCCTTTGGTTTGGTTGCTGATTTGGCGGCAGTTTTAACTGGTTTTGCCTTAACGGTGCCGGTCTTTTTGGCGGTTTTTGCCTTTGCCTTTTCTGTCTTCTTCTTTTCGGCGGTTTTCTTGGCAGCAGATGGTTTTTTTGCAGCCACTTTCTTTTCACCGGTGGCTTTAGCTTTCTTGGGAGCAACTGCCTTCTTCTTTTTGTCACCAGCGGGTTTTGTCTTCTTGACAGCGTTTTTGCTTTGGGTTCTTTGGAAGCAGCAGGCGACAATTTAAATGAACCAGAAGCACCCTTACCTTTGGTTTGAATAAGTTTTCCACTGGCAACGGCGGTCTTCAAGTATTTCTTGATGAAAGGAGCCAACTTTTGAGCATCTACTTTGTACGTGCTGGCAAGATATTTCTTGATGGCAGGAAGAGATGAACCACCACGTTCTTTCAATGCTTTGATGGCAGCATCGACCATTTGTTGGGTTGGTGGATGAGAAGGAGCTGATGGCTTCTTTGCCTTAGCAGCCTTCTTTGGTGTTTTTTTCTCGGCAGCTGGAGTAGCAGCAACAGGAGAGGCGGTAGTTTCAACGGCAGCAGAGTCAGACATTTTCACTGTTTTAAAATTTCACGTTTTACACTTATAGTTTGCGTATTGGAATTTTTGCTTTTTGGTGACTACTTCGAAAAGATGAGAAGTGCATAGGAGGCTCTATGACATTTTTTACAAAAATTGTGTGGAAGCGTGTAGAAAATTTAACAAAAGTTTTCGTAGAATTTTCTCTTTGGCGCTAATACGGGCCAAGTTTTTATTAAAACTTTTTTCCAAATATCTTCTATAGATATACAGCTATCTGGTAAAGTATATTGTTTAAAATTTCATTCCACCGTCTACTTGCTATACACTTTTTAGTTGACAGATTGTAAAAATCTCAGTATGAATTTCCAACTAAATTGATAAAATTTAAGAATTTTTGTTAATTTTTTTAAAATAAAAGTATGCTATAATGAAATTGTATATGTTTTCTTTAGAATCATCAAACAATTTCATCTCAAATATTAGTGGAAATGCGATAAAAATGCCTCCAAGTATATACCCTATGACCGTATAATTTTCCCATATTGCTACATTTTCCATGGAATAAAATTTATTTCAGTAATTGTTTAAAAAAACTTAAATATATTAAAGCTTTTATAAAATTTACTTTAATTTAAATAAAAATGCAATCCTTTTCATAAAAAAAAATTACAAATTTCGATAAATTCTGTGGTTTCTATTTCTCTGTATTTACATCTTTAGTACTACCTTCGAATGAGTACACACAAGAATGAAGGTAAATTTTTGTACAAATTCATGTCGATTTTATATTGTTATTATTGCAATTTGTAACACTTTTCTATACGAAAACATGTTTAGGATTTCTTTTAGTAAAATATTTACTTATTTCTATAAAAAAATTAAACAAAATCTTTAGTTTTTCAACATATTTCGATAATATAAATTCTATTTGATAGCATAGGTGTGTAACCCATACTGAAATGTTCAAATTATCCAAAACCAATCACTAATCTTGTTTTATAGTTTGATGAATATGAAATATAAAACATTTTAAGAAAATGCTGTTAAATTATTTAGCGTGTTGCAAAAAAATTGTATGTTCAATAAATGAAAACTTAAAAGAGAAAGAGAGAAAATTGGTAAAAATCGAAAAATACAAACTTCAAACGAACTCAAAAGAGAATTGGAAAAATAACTTCAAACAAAGTTACACATTTTTTACCTAAACTTTCTTTATACACTGTCGTTATAAACTATAATTTCGAAATTTCATTTCATTCCTACCGACAGTGAACTCAAAAATGTATTTTGCTAAATAATTTTAAAATTTTAGAACATAAATTGGAAATAAGAAGGCAAATAATTCAAAAGCAAAAAAAATACAATAGTATGAAATAACAGACTATTTTCGCCTCAAATTCTTCAGAATAAAACATCTAAAATGGTCAAAATGCAAAACGAACATTTATTAATTTTTATTGAAACTGTCATTTCTTTATTTATTATCTCTCTCTCAGCCAGTTTCAAAAATGTCCACATAGTAAATTACTCGCCTAAAAAAAAAATAATTAATTCAAGTGTCAAAATCCAAATATTATCTTTTTTCATAAATTATTTGTGGTCCTGAAAAGGACCGATTGTTTTTGTATGTAAAAATGTTAGTTTGATTTGATATTTGCATAACTTCTTAGGCACGTTCACCACGAATACGTCTGGCCAATTGGATGTCCTTTGGCATGATAGTGACACGCTTGGCATGGATAGCGCACAAGTTGGTATCTTCGAAAAGACCAACCAAGTAGGCTTCGCTAGCCTCTTGCAATGCCATAACAGCAGAGCTCTGGAAACGCAAATCTGTTTTGAAATCTTGAGCGATTTCACGTACCAAACGTTGGAAGGGCAATTTGCGGATCAGCAACTCAGTACTTTTTTGGTAACGACGGATTTCACGCAAAGCAACGGTACCAGGGCGATAACGATGTGGCTTCTTAACACCACCAGTGGCTGGGGCACTCTTGCGAGCAGCCTTAGTAGCCAATTGTTTACGTGGTGCTTTGCCACCAGTCGATTTACGGGCAGTTTGCTTAGTACGAGCCATTTTTCACTTTTCACTTCACTTTAGCACAATATGAACACAGACACTGTCAACACTGTAATAGTGGATTCGAAAAGAGGATACCGACTTATATAGAAAAATTCTACCGATCGTATAGGGGTGTGTTGGCACATTAATACTCAGAGTATAGACGACAATGCTACGAATACTAACCGAATACACACACACATATATCTAAACAACCAATGAGAACGCTTCAATGCGTTTGAAATAGCTGTGGATTTGGTATAAATATGAGAGGTCTTGTTGCGGCCAAGCATTAGTTCTTGTGCTGCATTCGTGAAGTGTTAAGTGAAATAAAAAAAAGTGAATAAAAATGACTGGTCGTGGTAAAGGTGGTAAAGGCTTGGGAAAAGGTGGCGCTAAACGTCATCGCAAAGTTTTGCGTGATAACATCCAAGGTATCACCAAACCAGCCATCCGTCGTTTGGCTCGCCGTGGCGGTGTAAAACGTATTTCTGGATTGATCTACGAAGAAACCCGTGGTGTTCTGAAAGTGTTTTTGGAAAACGTTATTCGTGATGCCGTCACATATACTGAACACGCCAAGCGCAAACTGTCACCGCTATGGATGTTGTATATGCTTTGAAGAGACAAGGCCGCACTTTGTACGGTTTCGGCGGTTAAATTAATTTTTGACGTCTGATGGAAAAATAACTGTTTAACATCTTTAAAACAAAAAACCAATCGGTCCTTTTCAGGACCACAAAATATATTATAAAAGAGATTTTATTATTTTTCAAATACATGCAATATATTTACCCATTAGTTTTAGTACAGCTGTGTTTTATAATCATCGAATGAATAACTTTACTCCAACATACGTTAGCGTCCTTTTGTCTCTCTCTCTCTCTGTTTGGTGAGTGTTCATCATGTATACAAAGCATAGCAACACACACACACACAAGCGTTCCCGCTTTTATTTCTCACTGTCGATGAATACTCATTTAGCCGACGATTTTAGTCAACGATTTAAAAAGTAAAACATTTATCGTATTAATTTTTGCGTCAGTTGTAAAATCACAGTAACTTAGAATGAGTTATTTTTCGGATTTGACTTTACATAAAGCGAATTGAAATAGAATTGAATTGAAATAGAATTGAAGAAACTTTTTTCAGCTAAAATATTTTCTTTATTCGATAAATGTTAGGAGTAAAATATTTTCTTTATTCGATAAATGTTAGGATTAGCTAAGGTTTGAATACATATTTGGTCTCTTTTGAAAATTTTTTTGTCGTCCTGAAAAGGACGGATTGTTTCGAATTAGTACGATGGTCTGTAGTTTCTTTGATTTTCATTATTTTCTTGAAATAATTTAAGCCTTCTTTTCGGTCTTCTTGGGCAAAAGTACAGCCTGGATGTTTGGCAATACACCACCTTGAGCAATGGTGACACCAGACAACAATTTGTTCAATTCTTCGTCATTACGGATAGCCAATTGCAAATGACGGGGAATGATTCTCGTCTTCTTATTATCACGAGCGGCGTTGCCAGCCAACTCAAGAACTTCAGCGGCCAAATACTCCATAACGGCAGCTAAATACACAGGAGCACCGGCACCAACACGTTCAGCATAGTTGCCTTTGCGCAACAGACGATGGATACGACCGACGGGGAATTGCAGACCAGCACGATTGGAACGGGACTTTGCCTTTCCCTTAACTTTGCCACCTTTACCACGACCAGACATTTTCACTTTTTAATTTCACTGTTTAACACTTCACTGCAAATACACAAATGTATATCAGTACGCACCGAAACGTCAAGTATTTATAGTTTCTGTCTGAGCCGTTTCTCGCACATGAGGGTTGTTCTACTTAACCGTGAGTAGTCTCTCTCTCGTTGATATTCGTGCACACAAAATTGTAGATAACCGACCAGAAACGCGGGCAAACGAATTATTGTGAAAAAGTGTTTGAAGTGTTTGTGTGCAACTAACTAAAAGTGAAAAATGCCTCCTAAAACCAGTGGTAAAGCAGCTAAAAAGGCCGGCAAAGCCCAGAAGAACATCACCAAGAGTGATAAGCAAAAGAAACGCAAGAGGAAGGAAAGTTACGCTATCTACATCTACAAAGTGTTGAAGCAAGTACATCCCGATACTGGTATTTCATCAAAGGCCATGAGTATCATGAACAGTTTTGTTAATGATATCTTTGAACGTATTGCCGCTGAGGCCTCTCGTTTGGCTCACTACAACAAGCGTTCAACCATCACCAGTCGGGAAATTCAAACTGCTGTCCGTCTTTTGTTGCCCGGTGAATTGGCTAAGCATGCTGTCAGTGAAGGTACCAAGGCTGTCACCAAATACACCAGCTCTAAGTAAATATGCTGCCTGATTTCATTCATCTAACGTGTTACAAAATCCCTAAAAGGCCCTTTTCAGGGCCACAACAAAAATTATAAAAGAGATTTTATTCCTTTTAAACACTAAAAAAAAAATCATCATTTTAGCTAAATAAACATATTACAAAAATTTGTGACTTTGTTTTTGCCGTCGGCAAATTGGAAATTGCACACATTTCATCTTCATAGTCGCATGGTTTCCTATTGTCGAATGGTTTCCAATTGCCGTCAGAAAATTGAGAATTTGTTTGGTTTTGCCAAGCAAAATTTTTATTATAATTTTTTACGAAGACTTTTTTTGTACACTGTCGAAATAAATGAATTGTTCGAAATTTCCATTTCATTCGAATCAACAGTGAACACAAAACGTTTTCGTACAAAATATTTATTCGATTTTGCCGTCGGCAAATTGAACATTTCATATATTTTATTTCCGTAGAGAATGTAATAGTCATTTGTTTTCCTGTTGCCGTCATAAAATTTATAAATTTTGCTGTTTTACCAAAGCTAGTGTATTTTATAAATTTTCTGCGTAAACTTTTGTTCTACACTGTCGATATAAATGAAATGTTCGAAATTTTCAATTCATTCGAATCAACAATGAACACAAAAAGTTTTCGTAGAAAATTTTTAATTCGATTTTGCCGACGGAAAATTTAAAATTTCATATATTTCATTTCCATAGAGAATGTAATAACCGCATGGTTTCCTATTGCCATCAGAAAATTTATCATTTTTGCTGTTTTACCAAATCTACAGTATTTTATACATTTGCAGTGTAAACTTTTGTTCTACACTGTCGATACAAATGAATTGTTCGAAATTTTCATTTCATTCCTATCGATCGACAGTGTGGAAAAAAAGTGTTTGTAGAAAATTTCATTTTCATAAAGAATGCTGTAATAGTGTCATTTTTTCGCATTGCCGTCGGTAAATTAACAAATTTGCCAATAAGCAATAAACACATAATCGTTTGAATCGTAAAATTATTTCTCTTTTTGTAAAATAATTTGTAGCCCTGAAAAGGGCTTTTGATATAATACTTTCGAATATCGAAAAAATCATTATGTAAGTAATTTTTGGAAAAATTACTTCTTAGCGGCGGCCTTTTTGGCAGCTGGCTTCTTTGCTGGAGCAGCTTTTTTGGGTTTAGCAGCAGCTGCGCTTTTTGCCTTAGGTGCCTTTGGTTTGGTTGCTGATTTGGCGGCAGTTTTAACTGGTTTTGCCTTAACGGTGCCGGTCTTTTTGGCGGTTTTTGCCTTTGCCTTTTCTGTCTTCTTCTTTTCGGCGGTTTTCTTGGCAGCAGATGGTTTTTTTGCAGCCACTTTCTTTTCACCGGTGGCTTTAGCTTTCTTGGGAGCAACTGCCTTCTTCTTTTTGTCACCAGCGGGTTTTGTCTTCTTGACAGCGGTTTTTGCTTTGGGTTCTTTGGAAGCAGCAGGCGACAATTTAAATGAACCAGAAGCACCCTTACCTTTGGTTTGAATAAGTTTTCCACTGGCAACGGCGGTCTTCAAGTATTTCTTGATGAAAGGAGCCAACTTTTGAGCATCTACTTTGTACGTGCTGGCAAGATATTTCTTGATGGCAGGAAGAGATGAACCACCACGTTCTTTCAATGCTTTGATGGCAGCATCGACCATTTGTTGGGTTGGTGGATGAGAAGGAGCTGATGGCTTCTTTGCCTTAGCAGCCTTCTTTGGTGTTTTTTTCTCGGCAGCTGGAGTAGCAGCAACAGGAGAGGCGGTAGTTTCAACGGCAGCAGAGTCAGACATTTTCACTGTTTTAAAATTTCACGTTTTACACTTATAGTTTGCGTATTGGAATTTTTGCTTTTTGGTGACTACTTCGAAAAGATGAGAAGTGCATAGGAGGCTCTATGACATTTTTTACAAAAATTGTGTGGAAGCGTGTAGAAAATTTAACAAAAGTTTTCGTAGAATTTTCTCTTTGGCGCTAATACGGGCCAAGTTTTTATTAAAACTTTTTTCCAAATATCTTCTATAGATATACAGCTATCTGGTAAAGTATATTGTTTAAAATTTCATTCCACCGTCTACTTGCTATACACTTTTTAGTTGACAGATTGTAAAAATCTCAGTATGAATTTCCAACTAAATTGATAAAATTTAAGAATTTTTGTTAATTTTTTTAAAATAAAAGTATGCTATAATGAAATTGTATATGTTTTCTTTAGAATCATCAAACAATTTCATCTCAAATATTAGTGGAAATGCGATAAAAATGCCTCCAAGTATATACCCTATGACCGTATAATTTTCCCATATTGCTACATTTTCCATGGAATAAAATTTATTTCAGTAATTGTTTAAAAAAACTTAAATATATTAAAGCTTTTATAAAATTTACTTTAATTTAAATAAAAATGCAATCCTTTTCATAAAAAACATTACAAATTTCGATAAATTCTGTGGTTTCTATTTCTCTGTATTTACATCTTTAGTACTACCTTCGAATGAGTACACACAAGAATGAAGGTAAATTTTTGTACAAATTCATGTCGATTTTATATTGTTATTATTGCAATTTGTAACACTTTTCTATACGAAAACATGTTTAGGATTTCTTTTAGTAAAATATTTACTTATTTCTATAAAAAAATTAAACAAAATCTTTAGTTTTTCAACATATTTCGATAATATAAATTCTATTTGATAGCATAGGTGTGTAACCCATACTGAAATGTTCAAATTATCCAAAACCAATCACTAATCTTGTTTTATAGTTTGATGAATATGAAATATAAAACATTTTAAGAAAATGCTGTTAAATTATTTAGCGTGTTGCAAAAAAATGTATGTTCAATAAATGAAAACTTAAAAGAGAAAGAGAGAAAATTGGTAAAAATCGAAAAATACAAACTTCAAACGAACTCAAAAGAGAATTGGAAAAATAACTTCAAACAAAGTTACACATTTTTTACCTAAACTTTCTTTATACACTGTCGTTATAAACTATAATTTCGAAATTTCATTTCATTCCTACCGACAGTGAACTCAAAAATGTATTTTGCTAAATAATTTTAAAATTTTAGAACATAAATTGGAAATAAGAAGGCAAATAATTCAAAAGCAAAAAAAATACAATAGTATGAAATAACAGACTATTTTCGCCTCAAATTCTTCAGAATAAAACATCTAAAATGGTCAAAATGCAAAACGAACATTTATTAATTTTTATTGAAACTGTCATTTCTTTATTTATTATCTCTCTCTCAGCCAGTTTCAAAAATGTCCACATAGTAAATTACTCGCCTAAAAAAAAAAATAATTAATTCAAGTGTCAAAATCCAAATATTATCTTTTTTCATAAATTATTTGTGGTCCTGAAAAGGACCGATTGTTTTTGTATGTAAAAATGTTAGTTTGATTTGATATTTGCATAACTTCTTAGGCACGTTCACCACGAATACGTCTGGCCAATTGGATGTCCTTTGGCATGATAGTGACACGCTTGGCATGGATAGCGCACAAGTTGGTATCTTCGAAAAGACCAACCAAGTAGGCTTCGCTAGCCTCTTGCAATGCCATAACAGCAGAGCTCTGGAAACGCAAATCTGTTTTGAAATCTTGAGCGATTTCACGTACCAAACGTTGGAAGGGCAATTTGCGGATCAGCAACTCAGTACTTTTTTGGTAACGACGGATTTCACGCAAAGCAACGGTACCAGGGCGATAACGATGTGGCTTCTTAACACCACCAGTGGCTGGGGCACTCTTGCGAGCAGCCTTAGTAGCCAATTGTTTACGTGGTGCTTTGCCACCAGTCGATTTACGGGCAGTTTGCTTAGTACGAGCCATTTTTCACTTTTCACTTCACTTTAGCACAATATGAACACAGACACTGTCAACACTGTAATAGTGGATTCGAAAAGAGGATACCGACTTATATAGAAAAATTCTACCGATCGTATAGGGGTGTGTTGGCACATTAATACTCAGAGTATAGACGACAATGCTACGAATACTAACCGAATACACACACACATATATCTAAACAACCAATGAGAACGCTTCAATGCGTTTGAAATAGCTGTGGATTTGGTATAAATATGAGAGGTCTTGTTGCGGCCAAGCATTAGTTCTTGTGCTGCATTCGTGAAGTGTTAAGTGAAATAAAAAAAAGTGAATAAAAATGACTGGTCGTGGTAAAGGTGGTAAAGGCTTGGGAAAAGGTGGCGCTAAACGTCATCGCAAAGTTTTGCGTGATAACATCCAAGGTATCACCAAACCAGCCATCCGTCGTTTGGCTCGCCGTGGCGGTGTAAAACGTATTTCTGGATTGATCTACGAAGAAACCCGTGGTGTTCTGAAAGTGTTTTTGGAAAACGTTATTCGTGATGCCGTCACATATACTGAACACGCCAAGCGCAAAACTGTCACCGCTATGGATGTTGTATATGCTTTGAAGAGACAAGGCCGCACTTTGTACGGTTTCGGCGGTTAAATTAATTTTTGACGTCTGATGGAAAAATAACTGTTTAACATCTTTAAAACAAAAAACCAATCGGTCCTTTTCAGGACCACAAAATATATTATAAAAGAGATTTTATTATTTTTCAAATACATGCAATATATTTACCCATTAGTTTTAGTACAGCTGTGTTTTATAATCATCGAATGAATAACTTTACTCCAACATACGTTAGCGTCCTTTTGTCTCTCTCTCTCTCTGTTTGGTGAGTGTTCATCATGTATACAAAGCATAGCAACACACACACACACAAGCGTTCCCGCTTTTATTTCTCACTGTCGATGAATACTCATTTAGCCGACGATTTTAGTCATCAACGATTTAAAAAGTAAAACATTTATCGTATTAATTTTTGCGTCAGTTGTAAAATCACAGTAACTTAGAATGAGTTATTTTTCGGATTTGACTTTACATAAAGCGAATTGAAATAGAATTGAATTGAAATAGAATTGAAGAAACTTTTTTCAGCTAAAATATTTTCTTTATTCGATAAATGTTAGGAGTAAAATATTTTCTTTATTCGATAAATGTTAGGATTAGCTAAGGTTTGAATACATATTTGGTCTCTTTTGAAAATTTTTTTGTCGTCCTGAAAAGGACGGATTGTTTCGAATTAGTACGATGGTCTGTAGTTTCTTTGATTTTCATTATTTTCTTGAAATAATTTAAGCCTTCTTTTCGGTCTTCTTGGGCAAAAGTACAGCCTGGATGTTTGGCAATACACCACCTTGAGCAATGGTGACACCAGACAACAATTTGTTCAATTCTTCGTCATTACGGATAGCCAATTGCAAATGACGGGGAATGATTCTCGTCTTCTTATTATCACGAGCGGCGTTGCCAGCCAACTCAAGAACTTCAGCGGCCAAATACTCCATAACGGCAGCTAAATACACAGGAGCACCGGCACCAACACGTTCAGCATAGTTGCCTTTGCGCAACAGACGATGGATACGACCGACGGGGAATTGCAGACCAGCACGATTGGAACGGGACTTTGCCTTTCCCTTAACTTTGCCACCTTTACCACGACCAGACATTTTCACTTTTTAATTTCACTGTTTAACACTTCACTGCAAATACACAAATGATATCAGTACGCACCGAAACGTCAAGTATTTATAGTTTCTGTCTGAGCCGTTTCTCGCACATGAGGGTTGTTCTACTTAACCGTGAGTAGTCTCTCTCTCGTTGATATTCGTGCACACAAAATTGTAGATAACCGACCAGAAACGCGGGCAAACGAATTATTGTGAAAAAGTGTTTGAAGTGTTTGTGTGCAACTAACTAAAAGTGAAAAATGCCTCCTAAAACCAGTGGTAAAGCAGCTAAAAAGGCCGGCAAAGCCCAGAAGAACATCACCAAGAGTGATAAGCAAAAGAAACGCAAGAGGAAGGAAAGTTACGCTATCTACATCTACAAAGTGTTGAAGCAAGTACATCCCGATACTGGTATTTCATCAAAGGCCATGAGTATCATGAACAGTTTTGTTAATGATATCTTTGAACGTATTGCCGCTGAGGCCTCTCGTTTGGCTCACTACAACAAGCGTTCAACCATCACCAGTCGGGAAATTCAAACTGCTGTCCGTCTTTTGTTGCCCGGTGAATTGGCTAAGCATGCTGTCAGTGAAGGTACCAAGGCTGTCACCAAATACACCAGCTCTAAGTAAATATGCTGCCTGATTTCATTCATCTAACGTGTTACAAAATCCCTAAAAGGCCCTTTTCAGGGCCACAACAAAAATTATAAAAGAGATTTTATTCCTTTTAAACACTAAAAAAAAAAATCATCATTTTAGCTAAATAAACATATTACAAAAATTTGTGACTTTGTTTTTGCCGTCGGCAAATTGGAAATTGCACACATTTCATCTTCATAGTCGCATGGTTTCCTATTGTCGAATGGTTTCCAATTGCCGTCAGAAAATTGAGAATTTGTTTGGTTTTGCCAAGCAAAATTTTTATTATAATTTTTTACGAAGACTTTTTTTGTACACTGTCGAAATAAATGAATTGTTCGAAATTTCCATTTCATTCGAATCAACAGTGAACACAAAACGTTTTCGTACAAAATATTTATTCGATTTTGCCGTCGGCAAATTGAACATTTCATATATTTTATTTCCGTAGAGAATGTAATAGTCATTTGTTTTCCTGTTGCCGTCATAAAATTTATAAATTTTGCTGTTTTACCAAAGCTAGTGTATTTTATAAATTTTCTGCGTAAACTTTTGTTCTACACTGTCGATATAAATGAAATGTTCGAAATTTTCAATTCATTCGAATCAACAATGAACACAAAAAGTTTTCGTAGAAAATTTTTAATTCGATTTTGCCGACGGAAAATTTAAAATTTCATATATTTCATTTCCATAGAGAATGTAATAACCGCATGGTTTCCTATTGCCATCAGAAAATTTATCATTTTTGCTGTTTTACCAAATCTACAGTATTTTATACATTTGCAGTGTAAACTTTTGTTCTACACTGTCGATACAAATGAATTGTTCGAAATTTTCATTTCATTCCTATCGATCGACAGTGTGGAAAAAAAGTGTTTGTAGAAAATTTCATTTTCATAAAGAATGCTGTAATAGTGTCATTTTTTCGCATTGCCGTCGGTAAATTAACAAATTTGCCAATAAGCAATAAACACATAATCGTTTGAATCGTAAAATTATTTCTCTTTTTGTAAAATAATTTGTAGCCCTGAAAAGGGCTTTTGATATAATACTTTCGAATATCGAAAAAATCATTATGTAAGTAATTTTTGGAAAAATTACTTCTTAGCGGCGGCCTTTTTGGCAGCTGGCTTCTTTGCTGGAGCAGCTTTTTTGGGTTTAGCAGCAGCTGCGCTTTTTGCCTTAGGTGCCTTTGGTTTGGTTGCTGATTTGGCGGCAGTTTTAACTGGTTTTGCCTTAACGGTGCCGGTCTTTTTGGCGGTTTTTGCCTTTGCCTTTTCTGTCTTCTTCTTTTCGGCGGTTTTCTTGGCAGCAGATGGTTTTTTTGCAGCCACTTTCTTTTCACCGGTGGCTTTAGCTTTCTTGGGAGCAACTGCCTTCTTCTTTTTGTCACCAGCGGGTTTTGTCTTCTTGACAGCGGTTTTTGCTTTGGGTTCTTTGGAAGCAGCAGGCGACAATTTAAATGAACCAGAAGCACCCTTACCTTTGGTTTGAATAAGTTTTCCACTGGCAACGGCGGTCTTCAAGTATTTCTTGATGAAAGGAGCCAACTTTTGAGCATCTACTTTGTACGTGCTGGCAAGATATTTCTTGATGGCAGGAAGAGATGAACCACCACGTTCTTTCAATGCTTTGATGGCAGCATCGACCATTTGTTGGGTTGGTGGATGAGAAGGAGCTGATGGCTTCTTTGCCTTAGCAGCCTTCTTTGGTGTTTTTTTCTCGGCAGCTGGAGTAGCAGCAACAGGAGAGGCGGTAGTTTCAACGGCAGCAGAGTCAGACATTTTCACTGTTTTAAAATTTCACGTTTTACACTTATAGTTTGCGTATTGGAATTTTTGCTTTTTGGTGACTACTTCGAAAAGATGAGAAGTGCATAGGAGGCTCTATGACATTTTTTACAAAAATTGTGTGGAAGCGTGTAGAAAATTTAACAAAAGTTTTCGTAGAATTTTCTCTTTGGCGCTAATACGGGCCAAGTTTTTATTAAAACTTTTTTCCAAATATCTTCTATAGATATACAGCTATCTGGTAAAGTATATTGTTTAAAATTTCATTCCACCGTCTACTTGCTATACACTTTTTAGTTGACAGATTGTAAAAATCTCAGTATGAATTTCCAACTAAATTGATAAAATTTAAGAATTTTTGTTAATTTTTTTAAAATAAAAGTATGCTATAATGAAATTGTATATGTTTTCTTTAGAATCATCAAACAATTTCATCTCAAATATTAGTGGAAATGCGATAAAAATGCCTCCAAGTATATACCCTATGACCGTATAATTTTCCCATATTGCTACATTTTCCATGGAATAAAATTTATTTCAGTAATTGTTTAAAAAAACTTAAATATATTAAAGCTTTTATAAAATTTACTTTAATTTAAATAAAAATGCAATCCTTTTCATAAAAAACATTACAAATTTCGATAAATTCTGTGGTTTCTATTTCTCTGTATTTACATCTTTAGTACTACCTTCGAATGAGTACACACAAGAATGAAGGTAAATTTTTGTACAAATTCATGTCGATTTTATATTGTTATTATTGCAATTTGTAACACTTTTCTATACGAAAACATGTTTAGGATTTCTTTTAGTAAAATATTTACTTATTTCTATAAAAAAATTAAACAAAATCTTTAGTTTTTCAACATATTTCGATAATATAAATTCTATTTGATAGCATAGGTGTGTAACCCATACTGAAATGTTCAAATTATCCAAAACCAATCACTAATCTTGTTTTATAGTTTGATGAATATGAAATATAAAACATTTTAAGAAAATGCTGTTAAATTATTTAGCGTGTTGCAAAAAAATGTATGTTCAATAAATGAAAACTTAAAAGAGAAAGAGAGAAAATTGGTAAAAATCGAAAAATACAAACTTCAAACGAACTCAAAAGAGAATTGGAAAAATAACTTCAAACAAAGTTACACATTTTTTACCTAAACTTTCTTTATACACTGTCGTTATAAACTATAATTTCGAAATTTCATTTCATTCCTACCGACAGTGAACTCAAAAATGTATTTTGCTAAATAATTTTAAAATTTTAGAACATAAATTGGAAATAAGAAGGCAAATAATTCAAAAGCAAAAAAAATACAATAGTATGAAATAACAGACTATTTTCGCCTCAAATTCTTCAGAATAAAACATCTAAAATGGTCAAAATGCAAAACGAACATTTATTAATTTTTATTGAAACTGTCATTTCTTTATTTATTATCTCTCTCTCAGCCAGTTTCAAAAATGTCCACATAGTAAATTACTCGCCTAAAAAAAAAAATAATTAATTCAAGTGTCAAAATCCAAATATTATCTTTTTTCATAAATTATTTGTGGTCCTGAAAAGGACCGATTGTTTTTGTATGTAAAAATGTTAGTTTGATTTGATATTTGCATAACTTCTTAGGCACGTTCACCACGAATACGTCTGGCCAATTGGATGTCCTTTGGCATGATAGTGACACGCTTGGCATGGATAGCGCACAAGTTGGTATCTTCGAAAAGACCAACCAAGTAGGCTTCGCTAGCCTCTTGCAATGCCATAACAGCAGAGCTCTGGAAACGCAAATCTGTTTTGAAATCTTGAGCGATTTCACGTACCAAACGTTGGAAGGGCAATTTGCGGATCAGCAACTCAGTACTTTTTTGGTAACGACGGATTTCACGCAAAGCAACGGTACCAGGGCGATAACGATGTGGCTTCTTAACACCACCAGTGGCTGGGGCACTCTTGCGAGCAGCCTTAGTAGCCAATTGTTTACGTGGTGCTTTGCCACCAGTCGATTTACGGGCAGTTTGCTTAGTACGAGCCATTTTTCACTTTTCACTTCACTTTAGCACAATATGAACACAGACACTGTCAACACTGTAATAGTGGATTCGAAAAGAGGATACCGACTTATATAGAAAAATTCTACCGATCGTATAGGGGTGTGTTGGCACATTAATACTCAGAGTATAGACGACAATGCTACGAATACTAACCGAATACACACACACATATATCTAAACAACCAATGAGAACGCTTCAATGCGTTTGAAATAGCTGTGGATTTGGTATAAATATGAGAGGTCTTGTTGCGGCCAAGCATTAGTTCTTGTGCTGCATTCGTGAAGTGTTAAGTGAAATAAAAAAAAGTGAATAAAAATGACTGGTCGTGGTAAAGGTGGTAAAGGCTTGGGAAAAGGTGGCGCTAAACGTCATCGCAAAGTTTTGCGTGATAACATCCAAGGTATCACCAAACCAGCCATCCGTCGTTTGGCTCGCCGTGGCGGTGTAAAACGTATTTCTGGATTGATCTACGAAGAAACCCGTGGTGTTCTGAAAGTGTTTTTGGAAAACGTTATTCGTGATGCCGTCACATATACTGAACACGCCAAGCGCAAAACTGTCACCGCTATGGATGTTGTATATGCTTTGAAGAGACAAGGCCGCACTTTGTACGGTTTCGGCGGTTAAATTAATTTTTGACGTCTGATGGAAAAATAACTGTTTAACATCTTTAAAACAAAAAACCAATCGGTCCTTTTCAGGACCACAAAATATATTATAAAAGAGATTTTATTATTTTTCAAATACATGCAATATATTTACCCATTAGTTTTAGTACAGCTGTGTTTTATAATCATCGAATGAATAACTTTACTCCAACATACGTTAGCGTCCTTTTGTCTCTCTCTCTCTCTGTTTGGTGAGTGTTCATCATGTATACAAAGCATAGCAACACACACACACACAAGCGTTCCCGCTTTTATTTCTCACTGTCGATGAATACTCATTTAGCCGACGATTTTAGTCAACGATTTAAAAAGTAAAACATTTATCGTATTAATTTTTGCGTCAGTTGTAAAATCACAGTAACTTAGAATGAGTTATTTTTCGGATTTGACTTTACATAAAGCGAATTGAAATAGAATTGAATTGAAATAGAATTGAAGAAACTTTTTTCAGCTAAAATATTTTCTTTATTCGATAAATGTTAGGAGTAAAATATTTTCTTTATTCGATAAATGTTAGGATTAGCTAAGGTTTGAATACATATTTGGTCTCTTTTGAAAATTTTTTTGTCGTCCTGAAAAGGACGGATTGTTTCGAATTAGTACGATGGTCTGTAGTTTCTTTGATTTTCATTATTTTCTTGAAATAATTTAAGCCTTCTTTTCGGTCTTCTTGGGCAAAAGTACAGCCTGGATGTTTGGCAATACACCACCTTGAGCAATGGTGACACCAGACAACAATTTGTTCAATTCTTCGTCATTACGGATAGCCAATTGCAAATGACGGGGAATGATTCTCGTCTTCTTATTATCACGAGCGGCGTTGCCAGCCAACTCAAGAACTTCAGCGGCCAAATACTCCATAACGGCAGCTAAATACACAGGAGCACCGGCACCAACACGTTCAGCATAGTTGCCTTTGCGCAACAGACGATGGATACGACCGACGGGGAATTGCAGACCAGCACGATTGGAACGGGACTTTGCCTTTCCCTTAACTTTGCCACCTTTACCACGACCAGACATTTTCACTTTTTAATTTCACTGTTTAACACTTCACTGCAAATACACAAATGATATCAGTACGCACCGAAACGTCAAGTATTTATAGTTTCTGTCTGAGCCGTTTCTCGCACATGAGGGTTGTTCTACTTAACCGTGAGTAGTCTCTCTCTCGTTGATATTCGTGCACACAAAATTGTAGATAACCGACCAGAAACGCGGGCAAACGAATTATTGTGAAAAAGTGTTTGAAGTGTTTGTGTGCAACTAACTAAAAGTGAAAAATGCCTCCTAAAACCAGTGGTAAAGCAGCTAAAAAGGCCGGCAAAGCCCAGAAGAACATCACCAAGAGTGATAAGCAAAAGAAACGCAAGAGGAAGGAAAGTTACGCTATCTACATCTACAAAGTGTTGAAGCAAGTACATCCCGATACTGGTATTTCATCAAAGGCCATGAGTATCATGAACAGTTTTGTTAATGATATCTTTGAACGTATTGCCGCTGAGGCCTCTCGTTTGGCTCACTACAACAAGCGTTCAACCATCACCAGTCGGGAAATTCAAACTGCTGTCCGTCTTTTGTTGCCCGGTGAATTGGCTAAGCATGCTGTCAGTGAAGGTACCAAGGCTGTCACCAAATACACCAGCTCTAAGTAAATATGCTGCCTGATTTCATTCATCTAACGTGTTACAAAATCCCTAAAAGGCCCTTTTCAGGGCCACAACAAAAATTATAAAAGAGATTTTATTCCTTTTAAACACTAAAAAAAAAATCATCATTTTAGCTAAATAAACATATTACAAAAATTTGTGACTTTGTTTTTGCCGTCGGCAAATTGGAAATTGCACACATTTCATCTTCATAGTCGCATGGTTTCCTATTGTCGAATGGTTTCCAATTGCCGTCAGAAAATTGAGAATTTGTTTGGTTTTGCCAAGCAAAATTTTTATTATAATTTTTTACGAAGACTTTTTTGTACACTGTCGAAATAAATGAATTGTTCGAAATTTCCATTTCATTCGAATCAACAGTGAACACAAAACGTTTTCGTACAAAATATTTATTCGATTTTGCCGTCGGCAAATTGAACATTTCATATATTTTATTTCCGTAGAGAATGTAATAGTCATTTGTTTTCCTGTTGCCGTCATAAAATTTATAAATTTTGCTGTTTTACCAAAGCTAGTGTATTTTATAAATTTTCTGCGTAAACTTTTGTTCTACACTGTCGATATAAATGAAATGTTCGAAATTTTCAATTCATTCGAATCAACAATGAACACAAAAAGTTTTCGTAGAAAATTTTTAATTCGATTTTGCCGACGGAAAATTTAAAATTTCATATATTTCATTTCCATAGAGAATGTAATAACCGCATGGTTTCCTATTGCCATCAGAAAATTTATCATTTTTGCTGTTTTACCAAATCTACAGTATTTTATACATTTGCAGTGTAAACTTTTGTTCTACACTGTCGATACAAATGAATTGTTCGAAATTTTCATTTCATTCCTATCGATCGACAGTGTGGAAAAAAAGTGTTTGTAGAAAATTTCATTTTCATAAAGAATGCTGTAATAGTGTAATTTTTTCGCATTGCCGTCGGTAAATTAACAAATTTGCCAATAAGCAATAAACACATAATCGTTTGAATCGTAAAATTATTTCTCTTTTTGTAAAATAATTTGTAGCCCTGAAAAGGGCTTTTGATATAATACTTTCGAATATCGAAAAAATCATTATGTAAGTAATTTTTGGAAAAATTACTTCTTAGCGGCGGCCTTTTTGGCAGCTGGCTTCTTTGCTGGAGCAGCTTTTTTGGGTTTAGCAGCAGCTGCGCTTTTTGCCTTAGGTGCCTTTGGTTTGGTTGCTGATTTGGCGGCAGTTTTAACTGGTTTTGCCTTAACGGTGCCGGTCTTTTTGGCGGTTTTTGCCTTTGCCTTTTCTGTCTTCTTCTTTTCGGCGGTTTTCTTGGCAGCAGATGGTTTTTTTGCAGCCACTTTCTTTTCACCGGTGGCTTTAGCTTTCTTGGGAGCAACTGCCTTCTTCTTTTTGTCACCAGCGGGTTTTGTCTTCTTGACAGCGGTTTTTGCTTTGGGTTCTTTGGAAGCAGCAGGCGACAATTTAAATGAACCAGAAGCACCCTTACCTTTGGTTTGAATAAGTTTTCCACTGGCAACGGCGGTCTTCAAGTATTTCTTGATGAAAGGAGCCAACTTTTGAGCATCTACTTTGTAGGTGCTGGCAAGATATTTCTTGATGGCAGGAAGAGATGAACCACCACGTTCTTTCAATGCTTTGATGGCAGCATCGACCATTTGTTGGGTTGGTGGATGAGAAGGAGCTGATGGTTTCTTTGCCTTAGCAGCCTTCTTTGGTGTTTTTTTCTCGGCAGCTGGAGTAGCAGCAACAGGAGAGGCGGTAGTTTCAACGGCAGCAGAGTCAGACATTTTCACTGTTTTAAAATTTCACGTTTTACACTTATAGTTTGCGTATTGGAATTTTTGCTTTTTGGTGACTACTTCGAAAAGATGAGAAGTGCATAGGAGGCTCTATGACATTTTTTACAAAAATTGTGTGGAAGCGTGTAGAAAATTTAACAAAAGTTTTCGTAGAATTTTCTCTTTGGCGCTAATACGGGCCAAGTTTTTGTTAAAACTTTTTTCCAAATATCTTCTATAGATATACAGCTATCTGGTAAAGTATATTGTTTAAAATTTCATTCCACCGTCTACTTGCTATACACTTTTTAGTTGACAGATTGTAAAAATCTCAGTATGAATTTCCAACTAAATTGATAAAATTTAAGAATTTTTGTTAATTTTTTTAAAATAAAATTATGCTATAATGAAATTGTATATGTTTTCTTTAGAATCATCAAACAATTTCATCTCAAATATTAGTGGAAATGCGATAAAAATGCCTCCAAGTATATACCCTATGACCGTATAATTTTCCCATATTGCTACATTTTCCATGGAATAAAATTTATTTCAGTAATTGTTTAAAAAAACTTAAATATATTAAAGCTTTTATAAAATTTACTTTAATTTAAATAAAAATGCAATCCTTTTCATAAAAAACATTACAAATTTCGATAAATTCTGTGGTTTCTATTTCTCTGTATTTACATCTTTAGTACTACCTTCGAATGAGTACACACAAGAATAAAGGTAAATTTTTGTACAAATTCATGTCGATTTTATATTGTTATTATTGCAATTTGTAACACTTTTCTATACGAAAACATGTTTAGGATTTCTTTTAGTAAAATATTTACTTATTTCTATAAAAAAAATTAAACAAAATCTTTAGTTTTTCAACATATTTCGATAATATAAATTCTATTTGATAGCATAGGTGTGTAACCCATACTGAAATGTTCAAATTATCCAAAACCAATCACTAATCTTGTTTTATAGATTGATGAATATGAAATATAAAACATTTTAACAAAATGCTGTTAAATTATTAAGCGTGTTGCAAAAAAAGGTATGTTCAATAAATGAAAACTTAAAAGAGACAGAGAGAAAATTGGTAAAAATCGAACAATACAAACTTCAAACGAACTCAAAAGAGAATTGGTAAAATAACTTCAAACAAAGCGTCATTACACATTTTTTACCTAAACTTTCTTTGTACACTGTCGTTATAAACTATAATTTCGAAATTTCATTTCATTCCTACCGACAGTGAACTCAAAAATGTATTTTGCTAAATAATTCTAAAATTTTAGAACATAAATTGGAAATAAGAAGGCAAATAATTCAAAAGCAAAAAAAATACAATTGTATGAAATAACAGACTATTTTCGCCTCAAATTCTTCAGAATAAAACATCTAAAATGGTCAAAATGCAAAACGAACATTTATTAATTTTTATTGAAACTATCATTTCTTTATTTATTATCTCTCTCTCAGCCAGTTTCAAAAATGTCCACATAGTAAATTACTCGCCTAAAAAAAAAATAATTAATTCAAGTGTCAAAATCCAAATATTATCTTTTTTCATAAATTATTTGTGGTCCTGAAAAGGACCGATTGTTTTTGTATGTAAAAATTTTAGTTTGATTTGATATTTGCATAACTTCTTAGGCACGTTCACCACGAATACGTCTGGCCAATTGGATGTCCTTTGGCATGATAGTGACACGCTTGGCATGGATAGCGCACAAGTTGGTATCTTCGAAAAGACCAACCAAGTAGGCTTCGCTAGCCTCTTGCAATGCCATAACAGCAGAGCTCTGGAAACGCAAATCTGTTTTGAAATCTTGAGCGATTTCACGTACCAAACGTTGGAAGGGCAATTTGCGGATCAGCAACTCAGTACTTTTTTGGTAACGACGGATTTCACGCAAAGCAACGGTACCAGGGCGATAACGATGTGGCTTCTTAACACCACCAGTGGCTGGGGCACTCTTGCGAGCAGCCTTAGTAGCCAATTGTTTACGTGGTGCTTTGCCACCAGTCGATTTACGGGCAGTTTGCTTAGTACGAGCCATTTTTCACTTTTCACTTCACTTTAGCACAATATGAACACAGACACTGTCAACACTGTAATAGTGGATTCGAAAAGAGGATACCGACTTATATAGAAAAATTCTACCGATCGTATAGGGGTGTGTTGGCACGTTAATACTCAGAGTATAGACGACAATGCTACGAATACTAACCGAATACACACACACATATATCTAAACAACCAATGAGAACGCTTCAATGCGTTTGAAATAGCTGTGGATTTGGTATAAATATGAGAGGTCTTGATGCGGCCAAGCATTAGTTCTTGTGCTGCATTCGTGAAGTGTTAAGTGAAATAAAAAAAAGTGAATAAAAATGACTGGTCGTGGTAAAGGTGGTAAAGGCTTGGGAAAAGGTGGCGCTAAACGTCATCGCAAAGTTTTGCGTGATAACATCCAAGGTATCACCAAACCAGCCATCCGTCGTTTGGCTCGCCGTGGCGGTGTAAAACGTATTTCTGGATTGATCTACGAAGAAACCCGTGGTGTTCTGAAAGTGTTTTTGGAAAACGTTATTCGTGATGCCGTCACATATACTGAACACGCCAAGCGCAAAACTGTCACCGCTATGGATGTTGTATATGCTTTGAAGAGACAAGGCCGCACTTTGTACGGTTTCGGCGGTTAAATTAATTTTTGACGTCTGATGGAAAAATAACCGTTTAACATCTTTAAAACAAAAAACCAATCGGTCCTTTTCAGGACCACAAAATATATTATAAAAGAGATTTTATTATTTTTCAAATACATGCAATATATTTACCCATTAGTTTTAGTACAGCTGTGTTTTATAATCATCGAATGAATAACTTTACTCCAACATACGTTAGCGTCCTTTTGTCTCTCTCTCTCCCTGTTTGGTGAGTGTTCATCATGTATACAAAGCATAGCAACACACACACACACAAGCGTTCCCGCTTTTATTTCTCACTGTCGATGAATACTCATTTAGCCGACGATTTTAGTCAACGATTTAAAAAGTAAAACATTTATCGTATTAATTTTTGCGTCAGTTGTAAAATCAGTGACTTAGAATGAGTTATTTTTCGGATTTGACTATTTTACGTAAAACTTATTTTGGTAGAATTGAATTGAAATAGAATTGAAGAAACTTTTTTCAGCTAAAATATTTTCTTTATTCGATAAATGTTAGGATTAGCTAAGGTTTGAATACATATTTGGTCTCTTTTGAAAATTTTTTTGTCGTCCTGAAAAGGACGGATTGTTTCGAATTAGTACGATGGTCTGTAGTTTCTTTGATTTTCATTATTTTCTTGAAATAATTTAAGCCTTCTTTTCGGTCTTCTTGGGCAAAAGTACAGCCTGGATGTTTGGCAATACACCACCTTGAGCAATGGTGACACCAGACAACAATTTGTTCAATTCTTCGTCATTACGGATAGCCAATTGCAAATGACGGGGAATGATTCTCGTCTTCTTATTGTCACGAGCGGCGTTGCCAGCCAACTCAAGAACTTCAGCGGCCAAATACTCCATAACGGCAGCTAAATACACAGGAGCACCGGCACCAACACGTTCAGCATAGTTGCCTTTGCGCAACAGACGATGGATACGACCGACGGGGAATTGCAGACCAGCACGATTGGAACGGGACTTTGCCTTTCCCTTAACTTTGCCACCTTTACCACGACCAGACATTTTCACTTTTTAATTTCACTGTTTAACACTTCACTGCAAAGACACAAATGTATAAATTTTGGATGTAAACGTCACTATTTATAGTTTCTGTCTGAGCCGTTTCTCGCACATGAGGGTTGTTCTGCTTAACCGTGAGTAGTCTCTCTCTCGTTGATATTCGTGCACACAAAATTGTAGATAACCGACCAGAAACGCGGGCAAACGTATTATTGTGAAAAAGTGTTTGAAGTGTTTGTGTGCAACTAAGTAAAAGTGAAAAATGCCTCCTAAAACCAGTGGTAAAGCAGCTAAAAAGGCCGGCAAAGCCCAGAAGAACATCACCAAGAGTGATAAGCAAAAGAAACGCAAGAGGAAGGAAAGTTACGCTATCTACATCTACAAAGTGTTGAAGCAAGTACATCCCGATACTGGTATTTCATCAAAGGCCATGAGTATCATGAACAGTTTTGTTAATGATATCTTTGAACGTATTGCCGCTGAGGCCTCTCGTTTGGCTCACTACAACAAGCGTTCAACCATCACCAGTCGGGAAATTCAAACTGCTGTCCGTCTTTTGTTGCCCGGTGAATTGGCTAAGCATGCTGTCAGTGAAGGTACCAAGGCTGTCACCAAATACACAAGCTCTAAGTAAATATGCTGCCTGATTTCATTCATCTAACGTGTTACAAAATCCCTAAAAGGCCCTTTTCAGGGCCACAACAAAAATTATAAAAGAGATTTTATTCCTTTTAAACACTAAAAAAAAATCATCATTTTAGCTAAATAAACATATTACAAAAATTTGTGACTTTGTTTTTGCCGTCGGCAAATTGGAAATTGCACACATTTCATCTTCATAGTCGCATGGTTTCCTATTGTCGAATGGTTTCCAATTGCCGTCAGAAAATTGAGAATTTGTTTGGTTTTGCCAAGCAAAATTTTTATTATAATTTTTTACGAAGACTTTTTTTGTACACTGTCGAAATAAATGAATTGTTCGAAATTTTCATTTCATTCGAATCAACAGTGAAAACAAAACGTTTTCGTACAAAATATTTATTCGATTTTGCCGTCGGCAAATTGAACATTTCATATATTTTATTTCCGTAGAGAATGTAATAGTCATTTGTTTTCCTGTTGCCGTCATAAAATTTATCAATTTTGCTGTTTTACCAAAGCTAGTGTATTTTATAAATTTTCTGCGTAAACTTTTGTTCTACACTGTCGATATAAATGAAATGTTCGAAATTTTCAATTCATTCGAATCAACAATGAACACAAAAAGTTTTCGTAGAAAATTTTTAATTCGATTTTGCCGACGGAAAATTTAAAATTTCATATATTTCATTTCCATAGAGAATGTAATAACCGCATGATTTCCTATTGCCATCAGAAAATTTATCATTTTTGCTGTTTTACCAAATCTACAGTATTTTATACATTTGCAGTGTAAACTTTTGTTCTACACTGTCGATACAAATGAATTGTTCGAAATTTTCATTTCATTCCTATCGATCGACAGTGTGGAAAAAAAGTGTTTGTAGAAAATTTCATTTTCATAAAGAATGCTGTAATAGTGTAATTTTTTCGCATTGCCGTCGGTAAATTAACAAATTTGCCAATAAGCAATAAACACATAATCGTTTGAATCGTAAAATTATTTCTCTTTTTGTAAAATAATTTGTAGCCCTGAAAAGGGCTTTTGATATAATACTTTCGAATATCGAAAAAATCATTATGTAAGTAATTTTTGGAAAAATTACTTCTTAGCGGCGGCCTTTTTGGCAGCTGGCTTCTTTGCTGGAGCAGCTTTTTTGGGTTTAGCAGCAGCTGCGCTTTTTGCCTTAGGTGCCTTTGGTTTGGTTGCTGATTTGGCGGCAGTTTTAACTGGTTTTGCCTTAACGGTGCCGGTCTTTTTGGCGGTTTTTGCCTTTGCCTTTTCTGTCTTCTTCTTTTCGGCGGTTTTCTTGGCAGCAGATGGTTTTTTTGCAGCCACTTTCTTTTCACCGGTGGCTTTAGCTTTCTTGGGAGCAACTGCCTTCTTCTTTTTGTCACCAGCGGGTTTTGTCTTCTTGACAGCGGTTTTTGCTTTGGGTTCTTTGGAAGCAGCAGGCGACAATTTAAATGAACCAGAAGCACCCTTACCTTTGGTTTGAATAAGTTTTCCACTGGCAACGGCGGTCTTCAAGTATTTCTTGATGAAAGGAGCCAACTTTTGAGCATCTACTTTGTAGGTGCTGGCAAGATATTTCTTGATGGCAGGAAGAGATGAACCACCACGTTCTTTCAATGCTTTGATGGCAGCATCGACCATTTGTTGGGTTGGTGGATGAGAAGGAGCTGATGGTTTCTTTGCCTTAGCAGCCTTCTTTGGTGTTTTTTTCTCGGCAGCTGGAGTAGCAGCAACAGGAGAGGCGGTAGTTTCAACGGCAGCAGAGTCAGACATTTTCACTGTTTTAAAATTTCACGTTTTACACTTATAGTTTGCGTATTGGAATTTTTGCTTTTTGGTGACTACTTCGAAAAGATGAGAAGTGCATAGGAGGCTCTATGACATTTTTTACAAAAATTGTGTGGAAGCGTGTAGAAAATTTAACAAAAGTTTTCGTAGAATTTTCTCTTTGGCGCTAATACGGGCCAAGTTTTTGTTAAAACTTTTTTCCAAATATCTTCTATAGATATACAGCTATCTGGTAAAGTATATTGTTTAAAATTTCATTCCACCGTCTACTTGCTATACACTTTTTAGTTGACAGATTGTAAAAATCTCAGTATGAATTTCCAACTAAATTGATAAAATTTAAGAATTTTTGTTAATTTTTTTAAAATAAAATTATGCTATAATGAAATTGTATATGTTTTCTTTAGAATCATCAAACAATTTCATCTCAAATATTAGTGGAAATGCGATAAAAATGCCTCCAAGTATATACCCTATGACCGTATAATTTTCCCATATTGCTACATTTTCCATGGAATAAAATTTATTTCAGTAATTGTTTAAAAAAACTTAAATATATTAAAGCTTTTATAAAATTTACTTTAATTTAAATAAAAATGCAATCCTTTTCATAAAAAACATTACAAATTTCGATAAATTCTGTGGTTTCTATTTCTCTGTATTTACATCTTTAGTACTACCTTCGAATGAGTACACACAAGAATAAAGGTAAATTTTTGTACAAATTCATGTCGATTTTATATTGTTATTATTGCAATTTGTAACACTTTTCTATACGAAAACATGTTTAGGATTTCTTTTAGTAAAATATTTACTTATTTCTATAAAAAAAATTAAACAAAATCTTTAGTTTTTCAACATATTTCGATAATATAAATTCTATTTGATAGCATAGGTGTGTAACCCATACTGAAATGTTCAAATTATCCAAAACCAATCACTAATCTTGTTTTATAGATTGATGAATATGAAATATAAAACATTTTAACAAAATGCTGTTAAATTATTAAGCGTGTTGCAAAAAAAGGTATGTTCAATAAATGAAAACTTAAAAGAGACAGAGAGAAAATTGGTAAAAATCGAACAATACAAACTTCAAACGAACTCAAAAGAGAATTGGTAAAATAACTTCAAACAAAGCGTCATTACACATTTTTTACCTAAACTTTCTTTGTACACTGTCGTTATAAACTATAATTTCGAAATTTCATTTCATTCCTACCGACAGTGAACTCAAAAATGTATTTTGCTAAATAATTCTAAAATTTTAGAACATAAATTGGAAATAAGAAGGCAAATAATTCAAAAGCAAAAAAAATACAATTGTATGAAATAACAGACTATTTTCGCCTCAAATTCTTCAGAATAAAACATCTAAAATGGTCAAAATGCAAAACGAACATTTATTAATTTTTATTGAAACTATCATTTCTTTATTTATTATCTCTCTCTCAGCCAGTTTCAAAAATGTCCACATAGTAAATTACTCGCCTAAAAAAAAAATAATTAATTCAAGTGTCAAAATCCAAATATTATCTTTTTTCATAAATTATTTGTGGTCCTGAAAAGGACCGATTGTTTTTGTATGTAAAAATTTTAGTTTGATTTGATATTTGCATAACTTCTTAGGCACGTTCACCACGAATACGTCTGGCCAATTGGATGTCCTTTGGCATGATAGTGACACGCTTGGCATGGATAGCGCACAAGTTGGTATCTTCGAAAAGACCAACCAAGTAGGCTTCGCTAGCCTCTTGCAATGCCATAACAGCAGAGCTCTGGAAACGCAAATCTGTTTTGAAATCTTGAGCGATTTCACGTACCAAACGTTGGAAGGGCAATTTGCGGATCAGCAACTCAGTACTTTTTTGGTAACGACGGATTTCACGCAAAGCAACGGTACCAGGGCGATAACGATGTGGCTTCTTAACACCACCAGTGGCTGGGGCACTCTTGCGAGCAGCCTTAGTAGCCAATTGTTTACGTGGTGCTTTGCCACCAGTCGATTTACGGGCAGTTTGCTTAGTACGAGCCATTTTTCATCACTTCACTTTAGCACAATATGAACACAGACACTGTCAACACTGTAATAGTGGATTCGAAAAGAGGATACCGACTTATATAGAAAAATTCTACTGATCGTATAGGGGTGTGTTGGCACATTAATACTCAGAGTATAGACGACAATGCTACGAATACTAACCGAATACACACACACATATATCTAAACAACCAATGAGAACGCTTCAATGCGTTTGAAATAGCTGTGGATTTGGTATAAATATGAGAGGTCTTGATGCGGCCAAGCATTAGTTCTTGTGCTGCATTCGTGAAGTGTTAAGTGAAATAAAAAAAAGTGAATAAAAATGACTGGTCGTGGTAAAGGTGGTAAAGGCTTGGGAAAAGGTGGCGCTAAACGTCATCGCAAAGTTTTGCGTGATAACATCCAAGGTATCACCAAACCAGCCATCCGTCGTTTGGCTCGCCGTGGCGGTGTAAAACGTATTTCTGGATTGATCTACGAAGAAACCCGTGGTGTTCTGAAAGTGTTTTTGGAAAACGTTATTCGTGATGCCGTCACATATACTGAACACGCCAAGCGCAAAACTGTCACCGCTATGGATGTTGTATATGCTTTGAAGAGACAAGGCCGCACTTTGTACGGTTTCGGCGGTTAAATTAATTTTTGACGTCTGATGGAAAAATAACTGTTTAACATCTTTAAAACAAAAAACCAATCGGTCCTTTTCAGGACCACAAAATATATTATAAAAGAGATTTTATTATTTTTCAAATACATACATGCAATATATTTACGCATTAGTTTTAGTACAGCTGTCTTTTATAATCATCGAATGAATAACTTTACTCCAACATACGTTAGCGTCCTTTTGTCTCTCTCTCTCTCTCTGTTTGGTGAGTGTTCATCATGTATACAAAGCATAGCAACACACACACACACAAGCGTTCCCGCTTTTATTTCTCACTGTCGATGAATACTCATTTAGCCGACGATTTTAGTCAACGATTTAAAAAGTAAAACATTTATCGTATTAATTTTTGCGTCAGTTGTAAAATCACAGTGACTTTGAATGAGTTATTTTTCGGATTTGACTTTACATAAAGCGAATTGAAATAGAATTGAATTGAAATAGAATTGAAGAAACTTTTTTCAGCTAAAATATTTTCTTTATTCGATAAATGTTAGGAGTAAAATATTTTCTTTATTCGATAAATGTTAGGATTAGCTAAGGTTTGAATACATATTTGGTCTCTTTTGAAAATTTTTTTGTCGTCCTGAAAAGGACGGATTGTTTCGAATTAGTACGATGGTCTGTAGTTTCTTTGATTTTCATTATTTTCTTGAAATAATTTAAGCCTTCTTTTCGGTCTTCTTGGGCAAAAGTACAGCCTGGATGTTTGGCAATACACCACCTTGAGCAATGGTGACACCAGACAACAATTTGTTCAATTCTTCGTCATTACGGATAGCCAATTGCAAATGACGGGGAATGATTCTCGTCTTCTTATTGTCACGAGCGGCGTTGCCAGCCAACTCAAGAACTTCAGCGGCCAAATACTCCATAACGGCAGCTAAATACACTGGAGCACCGGCACCAACACGTTCAGCATAGTTGCCTTTGCGCAACAGACGATGGATACGACCGACGGGGAATTGCAGACCAGCACGATTGGAACGGGACTTTGCCTTTCCCTTAACTTTGCCACCTTTACCACGACCAGACATTTTCACTTTTTAATTTCACTGTTTAACACTTCACTGCAAAGACACAAATGTATAAATTTTGGATGTAAACGTCACTATTTATAGTTTCTGTCTGAGCCGTTTCTCGCACATGAGGGTTGTTCTGCTTAACCGTGAGTAGTCTCTCTCTCGTTGATATTCGTGCACACAAAATTGTAGATAACCGACCAGAAACGCGGGCAAACGAATGATTATTGTGAAAAAGTGTTTGAAGTGTTTGTGTGCAACTAACTAAAAGTGAAAAATCCTCCGTCGGAGAAAGTAGCTTTTGGTCTTCCTGCAATTTGGGAATTTTGAGTTTTTGCTGTGTGTTCCAGCTGAACTGCCGTTTGCCGTATTTCCAACAAGTGGAAATTTTGGAGTTTTTCAAGTATTGTGCCGTTCTATTTCCAACAAGTGGAAATTTCAACTGAACAAGGCAAAGTTGAAGATTGTGCTCATAAAAAAGCACTTAAGGTCTGAGGAATTTTTGGATTTTGTCGATCCCGGAGGAAGTGCCTCCCGTGTGCCGTCCCAGTGGACGAAGGTGCACCCTGGTCACCACCTGTGACCGTTCCGGCAAGTATCTGGTGGAAAAAGTGGTTTTTTGTGGTTTTTTCCCAAATTTAAAAAATTTGAAAAAAAACCACTTGTTAAAAAGGCAAAAGTAACCTGACCAGAAAATTGAAATCCGGCTGAAAAATTTGTATAAATACCGGAGCATTAGCTCATATTTTTGGGAAACTCGTAGCGAGTGGTTGTCACTGCTTGCTCGGGTTCCCCCAGAGATAAACTGGTTTTTGGACTACACCAGTGTAGGGTGGCTCGGTTATGGCCTTTTCACCACCCACTGGTGCACCCATGAGCAAGGTGGTGCTCATGGAGGAATTGGACGGAGATGGGTCCAGGAAGAGGAAGCAGCGCGACGACTCTGCCGACGTCGCTAAGTCGCTGTCCGAAATGGCGCTGCAGCTGGCAGCGCTGAACGAGGAGCTGCGCAACTTGCGCAGAGAATATGCTGCTGCTATGGCCGAAATTGCCTCGCTCAAGGGAGAGCTGCGCAATCAGCAGGTGGCGGAAGAAGAAGAAGAAGAAGAGGGGGAGGGGGTGCAAGAGGCCGATGCCTCCTCCCAAGAAGAAGAAGAAGAAGAGGAGGAAATGAGTTGTAGCGATGACGGCAGTGTTGTTGACGGGCCGGTTGTCGAAGGCAACAATATGACGATTTATTTTCCAACATTGGATGAGGCGGCGGCCAAAAAACGCGAAAAGAAAATTTCAGCAGGGCAAGTCGCCACACCTGCGGAGAAAAAACGCGTGAACAATGTTGGTTCGGCAGGGCAAGTCGCCACACCTGCTACAAAAGGCGCGGCGGCGTCTGAAAATTCTAGTGGCGGTTTGCGGAATAACGCTGACAGCAAGTCCAAGTCTGGAAAGCAATCTCCTGGCAAGGCAAAGGAGAAGAGCCGGAAAGTTCCGGACATCGTCTTATATAATGCAGATGTGCGTTTACTGTGTGGTAAGGTTAAAACATTATTGGGCCATGTAAATTTTTCGGTGAAAGTAATGGGTCGGTCGTTAACGACCATTAAATTAGTGTCCTTAACGGACTTTCAGAAGACGAAAATCATGTTGAAGCAGGAGGCCTTCAACTTCTACTCTTTTACTCCAAAATCGGAGGCACCTTATTCGGTGGTGGTATGCGGTCTGTCGGACACATTCGAGGAGTCCGATGTGAAGACGTGTTTGAGTGGCTTGTCCATTCACTTGGGCGTATTGCGCGTCATTAAATTAGGAGGCAACAAATGGCTGGTTCATTTGTCGCGTGAGTCGGATATAGATGGGTTCTACCGCATCAAATATTTGTTGTATTCGAAAGTGACGGTCCGAAAGGACAATAAAATTGGCGTCACGCAGTGTAAGAACTGTCAGCGGTATGGCCACGTGGCAATTAATTGCGGCATGCCATATCGCTGTTGCAAATGCGGTGGAGCCCATGGACCTGCAAATTGCAGTATTCCCTCGAAAGAGTCCCGAAATGAGGAAGCAGTCCACGTGGACCCGGAAACAGGTGCGGTCGCGCGCGGTGATAGTCACCTTTTAAAATGTGTTAATTGCGGTGTCGATGGACATGCCTCAAGCGCAAAGGAGTGTCCGATGCGGCAACGCTTGCTGAGGGAGAAGGCTGGTGCCAAAAGGCGTCAAATGGCCGCCGATAAGGTTAGTGCCCCTCGAAATGGAGGTGGTTTCCCCCGAAACAGTGGTGTTGTCCGCGGAGGGCTCTCTTTTGCGCATGCGACGCGTGGGGCATCGGTTGGCGCGAAGTCGGTTGGCGCGAAGTCGGTTGGCGCGAAATTTTTGGCCCCAACTGGGGGTGTGGGCGTTGAAGGCGCAATGGCGCAGTATAATATCGTGGATGAGGACTGCCACAGGTTCTTCGGAAAAGACGTGTTAACGTGTATCGGTCGTGTCGGAACATTTTCACGTGAATATCCCAAATTAAAGGACGATGCGTCCAAATGTCGTGCTATGGTCGGTCTCTTCATCGCCCTCCAAAATGACTGAAACCAGCACAATAATATTTGTCAATGTTAACTCCATTGTGGCTCGCCATAGGAGGCATTTTTTAAACCAATTTTTGATTCGGCATAAACCGGACTTGTTGCTGGTGGCGGAGCACGGGCTTTCGCATTCTCATGTGATTCATTTTGGAGGATATGCCGTTTTTAGGCAGGATAGAGTAGGTGGCCGTGGTGGTGGCACAGCTATCCTGGTTCGAAACGGCATAAGATGTGAGAGGGTTAGCCTGAGTTTGGGCACAACAGAATCGACGTGTGTGAAGATCGTCGGCGGAGACGGGTTAAATTATTTTGTGGTGACGGCGTACCACAGTCCGCGCGTGATGTTAGATATTGACAATCTTGAACCCCTTAGGCCTTTGGCCGCTGCTGGGAAACTGCTTGTGGGTGCTGATTTCAACGCCAGGCACACCAGCTGGGGTGATAGAATTGTCAATACTAACGGAAGAAGGTTGCGGGCGTTTTTGGACACGTGTCCAGATCTTTTGGTCAGGCAAACTGACGGGCCTACTCACGAGAGTAGGGCTGGCTCGTTCATTGACTTCTTCGTGGTCTCTAGTGGTATCGAAGTACGTGGTGCGGAAAGTGGTCTTAAGACCCTGTCGTACGAATCGGACCACAGGGCTGTGAAGATCTCAATTGTAACGGGCCAGTTGCGTGCGAGAGAGGAGGAAAAGCGGTTTCACTTTGGTGCGATGAGGACCAATGCCTTCAACAGAGTTTTGGAGTGTGGATTGCAGCGACATCAGCTCCCGGTGGACCGAAACGTGACACGCTCGGAGATAGACGCGTGCGTTGCGTCAATGAGCACAGCGTTTCGAGGGGCGATGGATGCCTCTATACCCAGAAATCCATCTGGGGGCAAGGGGCTCTGTCGTCTCCCTCCTAATATTGTCCACTTCATGGATGAGAGGAGAAGATTGGTCAGAGTCGCAAACAGAACTGGCGATCCAGGTAGAAAGGCGACGTTGAAGGCAACGGTGAAGAACCTCAACAGGATTATCCTGGGTGCAATTTTTTGGCACGAGCAGGGTCGCAGGGCGGACTTCCTTCGGGGAATCAAGCCAGGGCCTGATGCTTTTCGCAAAGTGAAGGCGGCGGTTGGCGCGAGGGTTGCGGTGTCTGTGCCGAATTTAATTGATGACAGCGGAAGCATGGTGGTGGTCGACCGCGACAAGGCTAACCTTCTCGCGGAATGCTTTCGCTGCGCTGGGCAGGACATTGCAACGGATGATGCGGTGTCGGCGCGGGTCGAGGCGGCGGTTTCGGTGTTGAGAGATGTGGCGCCGGTTGTAGAATTCGGGCGTGATGTGTTGGCGGACGGGTCTCGTGGTCGTTCGGATAGATTTGTGACGTCGGATGATGTGGGCGAGGCGTTAAAATCGAGGCCGAACAAGAGGTCGAGTGGTAAGGATGGAGTGCCGGATGTGGTTGTGCGTAGGTGCAGCAGAACAGTATGGACTTTTCTAGCAGTATTAATAAACCATTGCCTGAACTTGAGCTATTTCCCGGTGGCGTGGAAGGAAGCAGTAATGGTTCCTATCCCAAAGCCGGGAGCGGACAGTGAGAGGACAGGCGGATATAGACCTATATCCCTATTGTCATCATTTGGTAAACTGCTAGAGAAGTTCATACTTGCTGATCTCTTACGTACAATAGAGGAGAAGGCTGTCTTTTTTGATGGGCAGTTTGGCTTTAGGAGGAACCACTCGACCTCTCATGCGCTGTTGGTGTTAGGAGATTATTTAGCTAGAGGATTTGCCAGGAAATGTCCCACCATTTGTGCGAGTTTAGACCTGTCAAAAGCGTTTGACACGGTGTGGCACAATGGCCTTTTGTCAAAAATGTTAGCGTTGGGGTTCGATGTGAACCTATGCAAAATGGTGGCAGATTTCCTGGCAAATCGCTCTTTTAGAGTCAGGATTGGCGAGAGCCTGTCGGATGCGAAAGCGGTTGTGGCAGGAGTGCCGCAAGGGTCATTGTTGGGCCCCGTGCTGTTTAACCTATATATATCGGACATCCCGCAGCCGGTTGGCGGAGATCTACTCCTTTGTTACGCGGATGATATATTGGTGGCAGCATCGGGCCCAAGAATGACCACGGTTAGTGCGAGGCTGAACGCCTATTTATCGAGATTGGCGGCATACTTTTCGGCGTGGCGACTTCGCCTGAATGTGCAGAAGTGCTGCAGTATAGTTTTGCGGGGCAGGAAAAGTGCCCTATTTCCGAATGCCAGAAGGTATGTCCCCGACCTCGAGGTAGGTGGCAGTGCAATACGAGCTACTTCGTCAATGAAGTACCTCGGTATTGAGTTTGGAGAGGATCTGCAGTTCCGAGGTCACATTGAGCGTGTCTTACACCAAGTGGTAAGGACGTATCACATGTACCTCGGAATCCTGCGGTGCAGAGAAGGTTTGACAGATGAGGTGCGTCTGCTTATATATAAGCAGCTGGTGAGGCCGCGCATAGCCTACGCTTTTCCGATCTGGTTTGGGATCTCCTCAAGTCAGATGGAAAAGCTTAGGCTATGGGAAAGAAAAATTGTGTCGGTATGTCTCGGGCTCCGGCGTACGAGGAATGACGATGATGAGTGGCGTAGTCCGTCGGTTGCGTCGATTTATGAGAAGCTCGACTTTGATCGGGTCGACGCATTTTTAGTTAGAGGAGCGTTAAGTTTCCTGGACCAGGCGAGGGAACATGGTAATTCGTTGGTCAAGGCCTGTTTTGAAGGACAAATATGTGTCCGCATACCCGAGCCGAATAATTTTATGGCGCCAGCAAGTTTGTTGGCATTGGAGGGTGAGGGCCTCCTGTTTCAACATAATAACCTTGTCTTTTATCACAGACGACACAACACCTTTAATGTCGAGGACCCTGTTTACAACATGGCCCAATAATTTTTTATACCTTACCTGTATATATGTAAATAGTTAGTTTTAAGTTATTTTTAAGTTAATTGTAAGTTAGTTTTAAGGTTTACCTTTTTTAAAAAATTTTGTTTAGTAGTCATAGTTTTTGCTTATCATTTTTATATGACTTTTGTTTTAGTGTAAGTCTTTTTGATTATGTGCTGGAGGAAAACCTCGGCACGGCGGGCGAATCCGCATGACCGATTTGTAGAGATCTATAAAATTTTTGCAAAATTTAGATAATAAGTGTTAGTTTGTAAAACTTAGATTTTAGTTTTCTTTTGTAACGTAGAATTTAAAAGATATTAATAAAATCAATATATACAAAGAAAGGGCAAACGAATTATTGTGAAAAAGTGTTTGAAGTGTTTGTGTGCAACTAACTAAAAGTGAAAAATGCCTCCTAAAACCAGTGGTAAAGCAGCTAAAAAGGCCGGCAAAGCCCAGAAGAACATCACCAAGAGTGATAAGCAAAAGAAACGCAAGAGGAAGGAAAGTTACGCTATCTACATCTACAAAGTGTTGAAGCAAGTACATCCCGATACTGGTATTTCATCAAAGGCCATGAGTATCATGAACAGTTTTGTTAATGATATCTTTGAACGTATTGCCGCTGAGGCCTCTCGTTTGGCTCACTACAACAAGCGTTCAACCATCACCAGTCGGGAAATTCAAACTGCTGTCCGTCTTTTGTTGCCCGGTGAATTGGCTAAGCATGCTGTCAGTGAAGGTACCAAGGCTGTCACCAAATACACCAGCTCTAAGTAAATATGCTGCCTGATTTCATTCATCTAACGTGTTACAAAATCCCTAAAAGGCCCTTTTCAGGGCCACAACAAAAATTATAAAAGAGATTTTATTCCTTTTAAACACTAAAAAAAAAAATCATCATTTTAGCTAAATAAACATATTACAAAAATTTGTGACTTTGTTTTTGCCGTCGGCAAATTGGAAATTGCACACATTTCATCTTCATAGTCGCATGGTTTCCTATTGTCGAATGGTTTCCAATTGCCGTCAGAAAATTGAGAATTTGTTTGGTTTTGCCAAGCAAAATTTTTATTATAATTTTTTACGAAGACTTTTTTTGTACACTGTCGAAATAAATGAATTGTTCGAAATTTCCATTTCATTCGAATCAACAGTGAACACAAAACGTTTTCGTACAAAATATTTATTCGATTTTGCCGTCGGCAAATTGAACATTTCATATATTTTATTTCCGTAGAGAATGTAATAGTCATTTGTTTTCCTGTTGCCGTCATAAAATTTATAAATTTTGCTGTTTTACCAAAGCTAGTGTATTTTATAAATTTTCTGCGTAAACTTTTGTTCTACACTGTCGATATAAATGAAATGTTCGAAATTTTCAATTCATTCGAATCAACAATGAACACAAAAAGTTTTCGTAGAAAATTTTTAATTCGATTTTGCCGACGGAAAATTTAAAATTTCATATATTTCATTTCCATAGAGAATGTAATAACCGCATGGTTTCCTATTGCCATCAGAAAATTTATCATTTTTGCTGTTTTACCAAATCTACAGTATTTTATACATTTGCAGTGTAAACTTTTGTTCTACACTGTCGATACAAATGAATTGTTCGAAATTTTCATTTCATTCCTATCGATCGACAGTGTGGAAAAAAAGTGTTTGTAGAAAATTTCATTTTCATAAAGAATGCTGTAATAGTGTCATTTTTTCGCATTGCCGTCGGTAAATTAACAAATTTGCCAATAAGCAATAAACACATAATCGTTTGAATCGTAAAATTATTTCTCTTTTTGTAAAATAATTTGTAGCCCTGAAAAGGGCTTTTGATATAATACTTTCGAATATCGAAAAAATCATTATGTAAGTAATTTTTGGAAAAATTACTTCTTAGCGGCGGCCTTTTTGGCAGCTGGCTTCTTTGCTGGAGCAGCTTTTTTGGGTTTAGCAGCAGCTGCGCTTTTTGCCTTAGGTGCCTTTGGTTTGGTTGCTGATTTGGCGGCAGTTTTAACTGGTTTTGCCTTAACGGTGCCGGTCTTTTTGGCGGTTTTTGCCTTTGCCTTTTCTGTCTTCTTCTTTTCGGCGGTTTTCTTGGCAGCAGATGGTTTTTTTGCAGCCACTTTCTTTTCACCGGTGGCTTTAGCTTTCTTGGGAGCAACTGCCTTCTTCTTTTTGTCACCAGCGGGTTTTGTCTTCTTGACAGCGGTTTTTGCTTTGGGTTCTTTGGAAGCAGCAGGCGACAATTTAAATGAACCAGAAGCACCCTTACCTTTGGTTTGAATAAGTTTTCCACTGGCAACGGCGGTCTTCAAGTATTTCTTGATGAAAGGAGCCAACTTTTGAGCATCTACTTTGTACGTGCTGGCAAGATATTTCTTGATGGCAGGAAGAGATGAACCACCACGTTCTTTCAATGCTTTGATGGCAGCATCGACCATTTGTTGGGTTGGTGGATGAGAAGGAGCTGATGGCTTCTTTGCCTTAGCAGCCTTCTTTGGTGTTTTTTTCTCGGCAGCTGGAGTAGCAGCAACAGGAGAGGCGGTAGTTTCAACGGCAGCAGAGTCAGACATTTTCACTGTTTTAAAATTTCACGTTTTACACTTATAGTTTGCGTATTGGAATTTTTGCTTTTTGGTGACTACTTCGAAAAGATGAGAAGTGCATAGGAGGCTCTATGACATTTTTTACAAAAATTGTGTGGAAGCGTGTAGAAAATTTAACAAAAGTTTTCGTAGAATTTTCTCTTTGGCGCTAATACGGGCCAAGTTTTTATTAAAACTTTTTTCCAAATATCTTCTATAGATATACAGCTATCTGGTAAAGTATATTGTTTAAAATTTCATTCCACCGTCTACTTGCTATACACTTTTTAGTTGACAGATTGTAAAAATCTCAGTATGAATTTCCAACTAAATTGATAAAATTTAAGAATTTTTGTTAATTTTTTTAAAATAAAAGTATGCTATAATGAAATTGTATATGTTTTCTTTAGAATCATCAAACAATTTCATCTCAAATATTAGTGGAAATGCGATAAAAATGCCTCCAAGTATATACCCTATGACCGTATAATTTTCCCATATTGCTACATTTTCCATGGAATAAAATTTATTTCAGTAATTGTTTAAAAAAACTTAAATATATTAAAGCTTTTATAAAATTTACTTTAATTTAAATAAAAATGCAATCCTTTTCATAAAAAACATTACAAATTTCGATAAATTCTGTGGTTTCTATTTCTCTGTATTTACATCTTTAGTACTACCTTCGAATGAGTACACACAAGAATGAAGGTAAATTTTTGTACAAATTCATGTCGATTTTATATTGTTATTATTGCAATTTGTAACACTTTTCTATACGAAAACATGTTTAGGATTTCTTTTAGTAAAATATTTACTTATTTCTATAAAAAAATTAAACAAAATCTTTAGTTTTTCAACATATTTCGATAATATAAATTCTATTTGATAGCATAGGTGTGTAACCCATACTGAAATGTTCAAATTATCCAAAACCAATCACTAATCTTGTTTTATAGTTTGATGAATATGAAATATAAAACATTTTAACAAAATGCTGTTAAATTATTTAGCGTGTTGCAAAAAAATGTATGTTCAATAAATGAAAACTTAAAAGAGAAAGAGAGAAAATTGGTAAAAATCGAAAAATACAAACTTCAAACGAACTCAAAAGAGAATTGGAAAAATAACTTCAAACAAAGTTACACATTTTTTACCTAAACTTTCTTTATACACTGTCGTTATAAACTATAATTTCGAAATTTCATTTCATTCCTACCGACAGTGAACTCAAAAATGTATTTTGCTAAATAATTCTAAAATTTTAGAACATAAATTGGAAATAAGAAGGCAAATAATTCAAAAGCAAAAAAAATACAATAGTATGAAATAACAGACTATTTTCGCCTCAAATTCTTCAGAATAAAACATCTAAAATGGTCAAAATGCAAAACGAACATTTATTAATTTTTATTGAAACTGTCATTTCTTTATTTATTATCTCTCTCTCAGCCAGTTTCAAAAATGTCCACATAGTAAATTACTCGCCTAAAAAAAAAATAATTAATTCAAGTGTCAAAATCCAAATATTATCTTTTTTCATAAATTATTTGTGGTCCTGAAAAGGACCGATTGTTTTTGTATGTAAAAATGTTATTTTGATTTGATATTTGCATAACTTCTTAGGCACGTTCACCACGAATACGTCTGGCCAATTGGATGTCCTTTGGCATGATAGTGACACGCTTGGCATGGATAGCGCACAAGTTGGTATCTTCGAAAAGACCAACCAAGTAGGCTTCGCTAGCCTCTTGCAATGCCATAACAGCAGAGCTCTGGAAACGCAAATCTGTTTTGAAATCTTGAGCGATTTCACGTACCAAACGTTGGAAGGGCAATTTGCGGATCAGCAACTCAGTACTTTTTTGGTAACGACGGATTTCACGCAAAGCAACGGTACCAGGGCGATAACGATGTGGCTTCTTAACACCACCAGTGGCTGGGGCACTCTTGCGAGCAGCCTTAGTAGCCAATTGTTTACGTGGTGCTTTGCCACCAGTCGATTTACGGGCAGTTTGCTTAGTACGAGCCATTTTTCACTTTTCACTTCACTTTAGCACAATATGAACACAGACACTGTCAACACTGTAATAGTGGATTCGAAAAGAGGATACCGACTTATATAGAAAAATTCTACTGATCGTATAGGGGTGTGTTGGCACATTAATACTCAGAGTATAGACGACAATGCTACGAATACTAACCGAATACACACACACATATATCTAAACAACCAATGAGAACGCTTCAATGCGTTTGAAATAGCTGTGGATTTGGTATAAATATGAGAGGTCTTGATGCGGCCAAGCATTAGTTCTTGTGCTGCATTCGTGAAGTGTTAAGTGAAATAAAAAAAAGTGAATAAAAATGACTGGTCGTGGTAAAGGTGGTAAAGGCTTGGGAAAAGGTGGCGCTAAACGTCATCGCAAAGTTTTGCGTGATAACATCCAAGGTATCACCAAACCAGCCATCCGTCGTTTGGCTCGCCGTGGCGGTGTAAAACGTATTTCTGGATTGATCTACGAAGAAACCCGTGGTGTTCTGAAAGTGTTTTTGGAAAACGTTATTCGTGATGCCGTCACATATACTGAACACGCCAAGCGCAAAACTGTCACCGCTATGGATGTTGTATATGCTTTGAAGAGACAAGGCCGCACTTTGTACGGTTTCGGCGGTTAAATTAATTTTTGACGTCTGATGGAAAAATAACTGTTTAACATCTTTAAAACAAAAAACCAATCGGTCCTTTTCAGGACCACAAAATATATTATAAAAGAGATTTTATTATTTTTCAAATACATACATGCAATATATTTACGCATTAGTTTTAGTACAGCTGTCTTTTATAATCATCGAATGAATAACTTTACTCCAACATACGTTAGCGTCCTTTTGTCTCTCTCTCTCTCTCTGTTTGGTGAGTGTTCATCATGTATACAAAGCATAGCAACACACACACACACAAGCGTTCCCGCTTTTATTTCTCACTGTCGATGAATACTCATTTAGCCGACGATTTTAGTCAACGATTTAAAAAGTAAAACATTTATCGTATTAATTTTTGCGTCAGTTGTAAAATCACAGTGACTTTGAATGAGTTATTTTTCGGATTTGACTTTACATAAAGCGAATTGAAATAGAATTGAATTGAAATAGAATTGAAGAAACTTTTTTCAGCTAAAATATTTTCTTTATTCGATAAATGTTAGGAGTAAAATATTTTCTTTATTCGATAAATGTTAGGATTAGCTAAGGTTTGAATACATATTTGGTCTCTTTTGAAAATTTTTTTGTCGTCCTGAAAAGGACGGATTGTTTCGAATTAGTACGATGGTCTGTAGTTTCTTTGATTTTCATTATTTTCTTGAAATAATTTAAGCCTTCTTTTCGGTCTTCTTGGGCAAAAGTACAGCCTGGATGTTTGGCAATACACCACCTTGAGCAATGGTGACACCAGACAACAATTTGTTCAATTCTTCGTCATTACGGATAGCCAATTGCAAATGACGGGGAATGATTCTCGTCTTCTTATTGTCACGAGCGGCGTTGCCAGCCAACTCAAGAACTTCAGCGGCCAAATACTCCATAACGGCAGCTAAATACACTGGAGCACCGGCACCAACACGTTCAGCATAGTTGCCTTTGCGCAACAGACGATGGATACGACCGACGGGGAATTGCAGACCAGCACGATTGGAACGGGACTTTGCCTTTCCCTTAACTTTGCCACCTTTACCACGACCAGACATTTTCACTTTTTAATTTCACTGTTTAACACTTCACTGCAAAGACACAAATGTATAAATTTTGGATGTAAACGTCACTATTTATAGTTTCTGTCTGAGCCGTTTCTCGCACATGAGGGTTGTTCTGCTTAACCGTGAGTAGTCTCTCTCTCGTTGATATTCGTGCACACAAAATTGTAGATAACCGACCAGAAACGCGGGCAAACGAATTATTGTGAAAAAGTGTTTGAAGTGTTTGTGTGCAACTAACTAAAAGTGAAAAATGCCTCCTAAAACCAGTGGTAAAGCAGCTAAAAAGGCCGGCAAAGCCCAGAAGAACATCACCAAGAGTGATAAGCAAAAGAAACGCAAGAGGAAGGAAAGTTACGCTATCTACATCTACAAAGTGTTGAAGCAAGTACATCCCGATACTGGTATTTCATCAAAGGCCATGAGTATCATGAACAGTTTTGTTAATGATATCTTTGAACGTATTGCCGCTGAGGCCTCTCGTTTGGCTCACTACAACAAGCGTTCAACCATCACCAGTCGGGAAATTCAAACTGCTGTCCGTCTTTTGTTGCCCGGTGAATTGGCTAAGCATGCTGTCAGTGAAGGTACCAAGGCTGTCACCAAATACACCAGCTCTAAGTAAATATGCTGCCTGATTTCATTCATCTAACGTGTTACAAAATCCCTAAAAGGCCCTTTTCAGGGCCACAACAAAAATTATAAAAGAGATTTTATTCCTTTTAAACACTAAAAAAAAAAATCATCATTTTAGCTAAATAAACATATTACAAAAATTTGTGACTTTGTTTTTGCCGTCGGCAAATTGGAAATTGCACACATTTCATCTTCATAGTCGCATGGTTTCCTATTGTCGAATGGTTTCCAATTGCCGTCAGAAAATTGAGAATTTGTTTGGTTTTGCCAAGCAAAATTTTTATTATAATTTTTTACGAAGACTTTTTTTGTACACTGTCGAAATAAATGAATTGTTCGAAATTTCCATTTCATTCGAATCAACAGTGAACACAAAACGTTTTCGTACAAAATATTTATTCGATTTTGCCGTCGGCAAATTGAACATTTCATATATTTTATTTCCGTAGAGAATGTAATAGTCATTTGTTTTCCTGTTGCCGTCATAAAATTTATAAATTTTGCTGTTTTACCAAAGCTAGTGTATTTTATAAATTTTCTGCGTAAACTTTTGTTCTACACTGTCGATATAAATGAAATGTTCGAAATTTTCAATTCATTCGAATCAACAATGAACACAAAAAGTTTTCGTAGAAAATTTTTAATTCGATTTTGCCGACGGAAAATTTAAAATTTCATATATTTCATTTCCATAGAGAATGTAATAACCGCATGGTTTCCTATTGCCATCAGAAAATTTATCATTTTTGCTGTTTTACCAAATCTACAGTATTTTATACATTTGCAGTGTAAACTTTTGTTCTACACTGTCGATACAAATGAATTGTTCGAAATTTTCATTTCATTCCTATCGATCGACAGTGTGGAAAAAAAGTGTTTGTAGAAAATTTCATTTTCATAAAGAATGCTGTAATAGTGTCATTTTTTCGCATTGCCGTCGGTAAATTAACAAATTTGCCAATAAGCAATAAACACATAATCGTTTGAATCGTAAAATTATTTCTCTTTTTGTAAAATAATTTGTAGCCCTGAAAAGGGCTTTTGATATAATACTTTCGAATATCGAAAAAATCATTATGTAAGTAATTTTTGGAAAAATTACTTCTTAGCGGCGGCCTTTTTGGCAGCTGGCTTCTTTGCTGGAGCAGCTTTTTTGGGTTTAGCAGCAGCTGCGCTTTTTGCCTTAGGTGCCTTTGGTTTGGTTGCTGATTTGGCGGCAGTTTTAACTGGTTTTGCCTTAACGGTGCCGGTCTTTTTGGCGGTTTTTGCCTTTGCCTTTTCTGTCTTCTTCTTTTCGGCGGTTTTCTTGGCAGCAGATGGTTTTTTTGCAGCCACTTTCTTTTCACCGGTGGCTTTAGCTTTCTTGGGAGCAACTGCCTTCTTCTTTTTGTCACCAGCGGGTTTTGTCTTCTTGACAGCGGTTTTTGCTTTGGGTTCTTTGGAAGCAGCAGGCGACAATTTAAATGAACCAGAAGCACCCTTACCTTTGGTTTGAATAAGTTTTCCACTGGCAACGGCGGTCTTCAAGTATTTCTTGATGAAAGGAGCCAACTTTTGAGCATCTACTTTGTACGTGCTGGCAAGATATTTCTTGATGGCAGGAAGAGATGAACCACCACGTTCTTTCAATGCTTTGATGGCAGCATCGACCATTTGTTGGGTTGGTGGATGAGAAGGAGCTGATGGCTTCTTTGCCTTAGCAGCCTTCTTTGGTGTTTTTTTCTCGGCAGCTGGAGTAGCAGCAACAGGAGAGGCGGTAGTTTCAACGGCAGCAGAGTCAGACATTTTCACTGTTTTAAAATTTCACGTTTTACACTTATAGTTTGCGTATTGGAATTTTTGCTTTTTGGTGACTACTTCGAAAAGATGAGAAGTGCATAGGAGGCTCTATGACATTTTTTACAAAAATTGTGTGGAAGCGTGTAGAAAATTTAACAAAAGTTTTCGTAGAATTTTCTCTTTGGCGCTAATACGGGCCAAGTTTTTATTAAAACTTTTTTCCAAATATCTTCTATAGATATACAGCTATCTGGTAAAGTATATTGTTTAAAATTTCATTCCACCGTCTACTTGCTATACACTTTTTAGTTGACAGATTGTAAAAATCTCAGTATGAATTTCCAACTAAATTGATAAAATTTAAGAATTTTTGTTAATTTTTTTAAAATAAAAGTATGCTATAATGAAATTGTATATGTTTTCTTTAGAATCATCAAACAATTTCATCTCAAATATTAGTGGAAATGCGATAAAAATGCCTCCAAGTATATACCCTATGACCGTATAATTTTCCCATATTGCTACATTTTCCATGGAATAAAATTTATTTCAGTAATTGTTTAAAAAAACTTAAATATATTAAAGCTTTTATAAAATTTACTTTAATTTAAATAAAAATGCAATCCTTTTCATAAAAAACATTACAAATTTCGATAAATTCTGTGGTTTCTATTTCTCTGTATTTACATCTTTAGTACTACCTTCGAATGAGTACACACAAGAATGAAGGTAAATTTTTGTACAAATTCATGTCGATTTTATATTGTTATTATTGCAATTTGTAACACTTTTCTATACGAAAACATGTTTAGGATTTCTTTTAGTAAAATATTTACTTATTTCTATAAAAAAATTAAACAAAATCTTTAGTTTTTCAACATATTTCGATAATATAAATTCTATTTGATAGCATAGGTGTGTAACCCATACTGAAATGTTCAAATTATCCAAAACCAATCACTAATCTTGTTTTATAGTTTGATGAATATGAAATATAAAACATTTTAACAAAATGCTGTTAAATTATTTAGCGTGTTGCAAAAAAATGTATGTTCAATAAATGAAAACTTAAAAGAGAAAGAGAGAAAATTGGTAAAAATCGAAAAATACAAACTTCAAACGAACTCAAAAGAGAATTGGAAAAATAACTTCAAACAAAGTTACACATTTTTTACCTAAACTTTCTTTATACACTGTCGTTATAAACTATAATTTCGAAATTTCATTTCATTCCTACCGACAGTGAACTCAAAAATGTATTTTGCTAAATAATTCTAAAATTTTAGAACATAAATTGGAAATAAGAAGGCAAATAATTCAAAAGCAAAAAAAATACAATAGTATGAAATAACAGACTATTTTCGCCTCAAATTCTTCAGAATAAAACATCTAAAATGGTCAAAATGCAAAACGAACATTTATTAATTTTTATTGAAACTGTCATTTCTTTATTTATTATCTCTCTCTCAGCCAGTTTCAAAAATGTCCACATAGTAAATTACTCGCCTAAAAAAAAAATAATTAATTCAAGTGTCAAAATCCAAATATTATCTTTTTTCATAAATTATTTGTGGTCCTGAAAAGGACCGATTGTTTTTGTATGTAAAAATGTTATTTTGATTTGATATTTGCATAACTTCTTAGGCACGTTCACCACGAATACGTCTGGCCAATTGGATGTCCTTTGGCATGATAGTGACACGCTTGGCATGGATAGCGCACAAGTTGGTATCTTCGAAAAGACCAACCAAGTAGGCTTCGCTAGCCTCTTGCAATGCCATAACAGCAGAGCTCTGGAAACGCAAATCTGTTTTGAAATCTTGAGCGATTTCACGTACCAAACGTTGGAAGGGCAATTTGCGGATCAGCAACTCAGTACTTTTTTGGTAACGACGGATTTCACGCAAAGCAACGGTACCAGGGCGATAACGATGTGGCTTCTTAACACCACCAGTGGCTGGGGCACTCTTGCGAGCAGCCTTAGTAGCCAATTGTTTACGTGGTGCTTTGCCACCAGTCGATTTACGGGCAGTTTGCTTAGTACGAGCCATTTTTCACTTTTCACTTCACTTTAGCACAATATGAACACAGACACTGTCAACACTGTAATAGTGGATTCGAAAAGAGGATACCGACTTATATAGAAAAATTCTACTGATCGTATAGGGGTGTGTTGGCACATTAATACTCAGAGTATAGACGACAATGCTACGAATACTAACCGAATACACACACACATATATCTAAACAACCAATGAGAACGCTTCAATGCGTTTGAAATAGCTGTGGATTTGGTATAAATATGAGAGGTCTTGATGCGGCCAAGCATTAGTTCTTGTGCTGCATTCGTGAAGTGTTAAGTGAAATAAAAAAAAGTGAATAAAAATGACTGGTCGTGGTAAAGGTGGTAAAGGCTTGGGAAAAGGTGGCGCTAAACGTCATCGCAAAGTTTTGCGTGATAACATCCAAGGTATCACCAAACCAGCCATCCGTCGTTTGGCTCGCCGTGGCGGTGTAAAACGTATTTCTGGATTGATCTACGAAGAAACCCGTGGTGTTCTGAAAGTGTTTTTGGAAAACGTTATTCGTGATGCCGTCACATATACTGAACACGCCAAGCGCAAAACTGTCACCGCTATGGATGTTGTATATGCTTTGAAGAGACAAGGCCGCACTTTGTACGGTTTCGGCGGTTAAATTAATTTTTGACGTCTGATGGAAAAATAACTGTTTAACATCTTTAAAACAAAAAACCAATCGGTCCTTTTCAGGACCACAAAATATATTATAAAAGAGATTTTATTATTTTTCAAATACATACATGCAATATATTTACGCATTAGTTTTAGTACAGCTGTCTTTTATAATCATCGAATGAATAACTTTACTCCAACATACGTTAGCGTCCTTTTGTCTCTCTCTCTCTCTCTGTTTGGTGAGTGTTCATCATGTATACAAAGCATAGCAACACACACACACACAAGCGTTCCCGCTTTTATTTCTCACTGTCGATGAATACTCATTTAGCCGACGATTTTAGTCAACGATTTAAAAAGTAAAACATTTATCGTATTAATTTTTGCGTCAGTTGTAAAATCACAGTGACTTTGAATGAGTTATTTTTCGGATTTGACTTTACATAAAGCGAATTGAAATAGAATTGAATTGAAATAGAATTGAAGAAACTTTTTTCAGCTAAAATATTTTCTTTATTCGATAAATGTTAGGAGTAAAATATTTTCTTTATTCGATAAATGTTAGGATTAGCTAAGGTTTGAATACATATTTGGTCTCTTTTGAAAATTTTTTTGTCGTCCTGAAAAGGACGGATTGTTTCGAATTAGTACGATGGTCTGTAGTTTCTTTGATTTTCATTATTTTCTTGAAATAATTTAAGCCTTCTTTTCGGTCTTCTTGGGCAAAAGTACAGCCTGGATGTTTGGCAATACACCACCTTGAGCAATGGTGACACCAGACAACAATTTGTTCAATTCTTCGTCATTACGGATAGCCAATTGCAAATGACGGGGAATGATTCTCGTCTTCTTATTGTCACGAGCGGCGTTGCCAGCCAACTCAAGAACTTCAGCGGCCAAATACTCCATAACGGCAGCTAAATACACTGGAGCACCGGCACCAACACGTTCAGCATAGTTGCCTTTGCGCAACAGACGATGGATACGACCGACGGGGAATTGCAGACCAGCACGATTGGAACGGGACTTTGCCTTTCCCTTAACTTTGCCACCTTTACCACGACCAGACATTTTCACTTTTTAATTTCACTGTTTAACACTTCACTGCAAAGACACAAATGTATAAATTTTGGATGTAAACGTCACTATTTATAGTTTCTGTCTGAGCCGTTTCTCGCACATGAGGGTTGTTCTGCTTAACCGTGAGTAGTCTCTCTCTCGTTGATATTCGTGCACACAAAATTGTAGATAACCGACCAGAAACGCGGGCAAACGAATTATTGTGAAAAAGTGTTTGAAGTGTTTGTGTGCAACTAACTAAAAGTGAAAAATGCCTCCTAAAACCAGTGGTAAAGCAGCTAAAAAGGCCGGCAAAGCCCAGAAGAACATCACCAAGAGTGATAAGCAAAAGAAACGCAAGAGGAAGGAAAGTTACGCTATCTACATCTACAAAGTGTTGAAGCAAGTACATCCCGATACTGGTATTTCATCAAAGGCCATGAGTATCATGAACAGTTTTGTTAATGATATCTTTGAACGTATTGCCGCTGAGGCCTCTCGTTTGGCTCACTACAACAAGCGTTCAACCATCACCAGTCGGGAAATTCAAACTGCTGTCCGTCTTTTGTTGCCCGGTGAATTGGCTAAGCATGCTGTCAGTGAAGGTACCAAGGCTGTCACCAAATACACAAGCTCTAAGTAAATATGCTGCCTGATTTCATTCATCTAACGTGTTACAAAATCCCTAAAAGGCCCTTTTCAGGGCCACAACAAAAATTATAAAAGAGATTTTATTCCTTTTAAACACTAAAAAAAAATCATCATTTTAGCTAAATAAACATATTACAAAAATTTGTGACTTTGTTTTTGCCGTCGGCAAATTGGAAATTGCACACATTTCATCTTCATAGTCGCATGGTTTCCTATTGTCGAATGGTTTCCAATTGCCGTCAGAAAATTGAGAATTTGTTTGGTTTTGCCAAGCAAAATTTTTATTATAATTTTTTACGAAGACTTTTTTTGTACACTGTCGAAATAAATGAATTGTTCGAAATTTTCATTTCATTCGAATCAACAGTGAAAACAAAACGTTTTCGTACAAAATATTTATTCGATTTTGCCGTCGGCAAATTGAACATTTCATATATTTTATTTCCGTAGAGAATGTAATAGTCATTTGTTTTCCTGTTGCCGTCATAAAATTTATCAATTTTGCTGTTTTACCAAAGCTAGTGTATTTTATAAATTTTCTGCGTAAACTTTTGTTCTACACTGTCGATATAAATGAAATGTTCGAAATTTTCAATTCATTCGAATCAACAATGAACACAAAAAGTTTTCGTAGAAAATTTTTAATTCGATTTTGCCGACGGAAAATTTAAAATTTCATATATTTCATTTCCATAGAGAATGTAATAACCGCATGATTTCCTATTGCCATCAGAAAATTTATCATTTTTGCTGTTTTACCAAATCTACAGTATTTTATACATTTGCAGTGTAAACTTTTGTTCTACACTGTCGATACAAATGAATTGTTCGAAATTTTCATTTCATTCCTATCGATCGACAGTGTGGAAAAAAAGTGTTTGTAGAAAATTTCATTTTCATAAAGAATGCTGTAATAGTGTAATTTTTTCGCATTGCCGTCGGTAAATTAACAAATTTGCCAATAAGCAATAAACACATAATCGTTTGAATCGTAAAATTATTTCTCTTTTTGTAAAATAATTTGTAGCCCTGAAAAGGGCTTTTGATATAATACTTTCGAATATCGAAAAAATCATTATGTAAGTAATTTTTGGAAAAATTACTTCTTAGCGGCGGCCTTTTTGGCAGCTGGCTTCTTTGCTGGAGCAGCTTTTTTGGGTTTAGCAGCAGCTGCGCTTTTTGCCTTAGGTGCCTTTGGTTTGGTTGCTGATTTGGCGGCAGTTTTAACTGGTTTTGCCTTAACGGTGCCGGTCTTTTTGGCGGTTTTTGCCTTTGCCTTTTCTGTCTTCTTCTTTTCGGCGGTTTTCTTGGCAGCAGATGGTTTTTTTGCAGCCACTTTCTTTTCACCGGTGGCTTTAGCTTTCTTGGGAGCAACTGCCTTCTTCTTTTTGTCACCAGCGGGTTTTGTCTTCTTGACAGCGGTTTTTGCTTTGGGTTCTTTGGAAGCAGCAGGCGACAATTTAAATGAACCAGAAGCACCCTTACCTTTGGTTTGAATAAGTTTTCCACTGGCAACGGCGGTCTTCAAGTATTTCTTGATGAAAGGAGCCAACTTTTGAGCATCTACTTTGTAGGTGCTGGCAAGATATTTCTTGATGGCAGGAAGAGATGAACCACCACGTTCTTTCAATGCTTTGATGGCAGCATCGACCATTTGTTGGGTTGGTGGATGAGAAGGAGCTGATGGTTTCTTTGCCTTAGCAGCCTTCTTTGGTGTTTTTTTCTCGGCAGCTGGAGTAGCAGCAACAGGAGAGGCGGTAGTTTCAACGGCAGCAGAGTCAGACATTTTCACTGTTTTAAAATTTCACGTTTTACACTTATAGTTTGCGTATTGGAATTTTTGCTTTTTGGTGACTACTTCGAAAAGATGAGAAGTGCATAGGAGGCTCTATGACATTTTTTACAAAAATTGTGTGGAAGCGTGTAGAAAATTTAACAAAAGTTTTCGTAGAATTTTCTCTTTGGCGCTAATACGGGCCAAGTTTTTGTTAAAACTTTTTTCCAAATATCTTCTATAGATATACAGCTATCTGGTAAAGTATATTGTTTAAAATTTCATTCCACCGTCTACTTGCTATACACTTTTTAGTTGACAGATTGTAAAAATCTCAGTATGAATTTCCAACTAAATTGATAAAATTTAAGAATTTTTGTTAATTTTTTTAAAATAAAATTATGCTATAATGAAATTGTATATGTTTTCTTTAGAATCATCAAACAATTTCATCTCAAATATTAGTGGAAATGCGATAAAAATGCCTCCAAGTATATACCCTATGACCGTATAATTTTCCCATATTGCTACATTTTCCATGGAATAAAATTTATTTCAGTAATTGTTTAAAAAAACTTAAATATATTAAAGCTTTTATAAAATTTACTTTAATTTAAATAAAAATGCAATCCTTTTCATAAAAAACATTACAAATTTCGATAAATTCTGTGGTTTCTATTTCTCTGTATTTACATCTTTAGTACTACCTTCGAATGAGTACACACAAGAATAAAGGTAAATTTTTGTACAAATTCATGTCGATTTTATATTGTTATTATTGCAATTTGTAACACTTTTCTATACGAAAACATGTTTAGGATTTCTTTTAGTAAAATATTTACTTATTTCTATAAAAAAAATTAAACAAAATCTTTAGTTTTTCAACATATTTCGATAATATAAATTCTATTTGATAGCATAGGTGTGTAACCCATACTGAAATGTTCAAATTATCCAAAACCAATCACTAATCTTGTTTTATAGATTGATGAATATGAAATATAAAACATTTTAACAAAATGCTGTTAAATTATTAAGCGTGTTGCAAAAAAAGGTATGTTCAATAAATGAAAACTTAAAAGAGACAGAGAGAAAATTGGTAAAAATCGAACAATACAAACTTCAAACGAACTCAAAAGAGAATTGGTAAAATAACTTCAAACAAAGCGTCATTACACATTTTTTACCTAAACTTTCTTTGTACACTGTCGTTATAAACTATAATTTCGAAATTTCATTTCATTCCTACCGACAGTGAACTCAAAAATGTATTTTGCTAAATAATTCTAAAATTTTAGAACATAAATTGGAAATAAGAAGGCAAATAATTCAAAAGCAAAAAAAATACAATTGTATGAAATAACAGACTATTTTCGCCTCAAATTCTTCAGAATAAAACATCTAAAATGGTCAAAATGCAAAACGAACATTTATTAATTTTTATTGAAACTATCATTTCTTTATTTATTATCTCTCTCTCAGCCAGTTTCAAAAATGTCCACATAGTAAATTACTCGCCTAAAAAAAAAATAATTAATTCAAGTGTCAAAATCCAAATATTATCTTTTTTCATAAATTATTTGTGGTCCTGAAAAGGACCGATTGTTTTTGTATGTAAAAATTTTAGTTTGATTTGATATTTGCATAACTTCTTAGGCACGTTCACCACGAATACGTCTGGCCAATTGGATGTCCTTTGGCATGATAGTGACACGCTTGGCATGGATAGCGCACAAGTTGGTATCTTCGAAAAGACCAACCAAGTAGGCTTCGCTAGCCTCTTGCAATGCCATAACAGCAGAGCTCTGGAAACGCAAATCTGTTTTGAAATCTTGAGCGATTTCACGTACCAAACGTTGGAAGGGCAATTTGCGGATCAGCAACTCAGTACTTTTTTGGTAACGACGGATTTCACGCAAAGCAACGGTACCAGGGCGATAACGATGTGGCTTCTTAACACCACCAGTGGCTGGGGCACTCTTGCGAGCAGCCTTAGTAGCCAATTGTTTACGTGGTGCTTTGCCACCAGTCGATTTACGGGCAGTTTGCTTAGTACGAGCCATTTTTCACTTTTCACTTCACTTTAGCACAATATGAACACAGACACTGTCAACACTGTAATAGTGGATTCGAAAAGAGGATACCGACTTATATAGAAAAATTCTACCGATCGTATAGGGGTGTGTTGGCACGTTAATACTCAGAGTATAGACGACAATGCTACGAATACTAACCGAATACACACACACATATATCTAAACAACCAATGAGAACGCTTCAATGCGTTTGAAATAGCTGTGGATTTGGTATAAATATGAGAGGTCTTGATGCGGCCAAGCATTAGTTCTTGTGCTGCATTCGTGAAGTGTTAAGTGAAATAAAAAAAAGTGAATAAAAATGACTGGTCGTGGTAAAGGTGGTAAAGGCTTGGGAAAAGGTGGCGCTAAACGTCATCGCAAAGTTTTGCGTGATAACATCCAAGGTATCACCAAACCAGCCATCCGTCGTTTGGCTCGCCGTGGCGGTGTAAAACGTATTTCTGGATTGATCTACGAAGAAACCCGTGGTGTTCTGAAAGTGTTTTTGGAAAACGTTATTCGTGATGCCGTCACATATACTGAACACGCCAAGCGCAAAACTGTCACCGCTATGGATGTTGTATATGCTTTGAAGAGACAAGGCCGCACTTTGTACGGTTTCGGCGGTTAAATTAATTTTTGACGTCTGATGGAAAAATAACCGTTTAACATCTTTAAAACAAAAAACCAATCGGTCCTTTTCAGGACCACAAAATATATTATAAAAGAGATTTTATTATTTTTCAAATACATGCAATATATTTACCCATTAGTTTTAGTACAGCTGTGTTTTATAATCATCGAATGAATAACTTTACTCCAACATACGTTAGCGTCCTTTTGTCTCTCTCTCTCCCTGTTTGGTGAGTGTTCATCATGTATACAAAGCATAGCAACACACACACACACAAGCGTTCCCGCTTTTATTTCTCACTGTCGATGAATACTCATTTAGCCGACGATTTTAGTCAACGATTTAAAAAGTAAAACATTTATCGTATTAATTTTTGCGTCAGTTGTAAAATCAGTGACTTAGAATGAGTTATTTTTCGGATTTGACTATTTTACGTAAAACTTATTTTGGTAGAATTGAATTGAAATAGAATTGAAGAAACTTTTTTCAGCTAAAATATTTTCTTTATTCGATAAATGTTAGGATTAGCTAAGGTTTGAATACATATTTGGTCTCTTTTGAAAATTTTTTTGTCGTCCTGAAAAGGACGGATTGTTTCGAATTAGTACGATGGTCTGTAGTTTCTTTGATTTTCATTATTTTCTTGAAATAATTTAAGCCTTCTTTTCGGTCTTCTTGGGCAAAAGTACAGCCTGGATGTTTGGCAATACACCACCTTGAGCAATGGTGACACCAGACAACAATTTGTTCAATTCTTCGTCATTACGGATAGCCAATTGCAAATGACGGGGAATGATTCTCGTCTTCTTATTGTCACGAGCGGCGTTGCCAGCCAACTCAAGAACTTCAGCGGCCAAATACTCCATAACGGCAGCTAAATACACAGGAGCACCGGCACCAACACGTTCAGCATAGTTGCCTTTGCGCAACAGACGATGGATACGACCGACGGGGAATTGCAGACCAGCACGATTGGAACGGGACTTTGCCTTTCCCTTAACTTTGCCACCTTTACCACGACCAGACATTTTCACTTTTTAATTTCACTGTTTAACACTTCACTGCAAAGACACAAATGTATAAATTTTGGATGTAAACGTCACTATTTATAGTTTCTGTCTGAGCCGTTTCTCGCACATGAGGGTTGTTCTGCTTAACCGTGAGTAGTCTCTCTCTCGTTGATATTCGTGCACACAAAATTGTAGATAACCGACCAGAAACGCGGGCAAACGTATTATTGTGAAAAAGTGTTTGAAGTGTTTGTGTGCAACTAAGTAAAAGTGAAAAATGCCTCCTAAAACCAGTGGTAAAGCAGCTAAAAAGGCCGGCAAAGCCCAGAAGAACATCACCAAGAGTGATAAGCAAAAGAAACGCAAGAGGAAGGAAAGTTACGCTATCTACATCTACAAAGTGTTGAAGCAAGTACATCCCGATACTGGTATTTCATCAAAGGCCATGAGTATCATGAACAGTTTTGTTAATGATATCTTTGAACGTATTGCCGCTGAGGCCTCTCGTTTGGCTCACTACAACAAGCGTTCAACCATCACCAGTCGGGAAATTCAAACTGCTGTCCGTCTTTTGTTGCCCGGTGAATTGGCTAAGCATGCTGTCAGTGAAGGTACCAAGGCTGTCACCAAATACACAAGCTCTAAGTAAATATGCTGCCTGATTTCATTCATCTAACGTGTTACAAAATCCCTAAAAGGCCCTTTTCAGGGCCACAACAAAAATTATAAAAGAGATTTTATTCCTTTTAAACACTAAAAAAAAATCATCATTTTAGCTAAATAAACATATTACAAAAATTTGTGACTTTGTTTTTGCCGTCGGCAAATTGGAAATTGCACACATTTCATCTTCATAGTCGCATGGTTTCCTATTGTCGAATGGTTTCCAATTGCCGTCAGAAAATTGAGAATTTGTTTGGTTTTGCCAAGCAAAATTTTTATTATAATTTTTTACGAAGACTTTTTTTGTACACTGTCGAAATAAATGAATTGTTCGAAATTTTCATTTCATTCGAATCAACAGTGAAAACAAAACGTTTTCGTACAAAATATTTATTCGATTTTGCCGTCGGCAAATTGAACATTTCATATATTTTATTTCCGTAGAGAATGTAATAGTCATTTGTTTTCCTGTTGCCGTCATAAAATTTATCAATTTTGCTGTTTTACCAAAGCTAGTGTATTTTATAAATTTTCTGCGTAAACTTTTGTTCTACACTGTCGATATAAATGAAATGTTCGAAATTTTCAATTCATTCGAATCAACAATGAACACAAAAAGTTTTCGTAGAAAATTTTTAATTCGATTTTGCCGACGGAAAATTTAAAATTTCATATATTTCATTTCCATAGAGAATGTAATAACCGCATGATTTCCTATTGCCATCAGAAAATTTATCATTTTTGCTGTTTTACCAAATCTACAGTATTTTATACATTTGCAGTGTAAACTTTTGTTCTACACTGTCGATACAAATGAATTGTTCGAAATTTTCATTTCATTCCTATCGATCGACAGTGTGGAAAAAAAGTGTTTGTAGAAAATTTCATTTTCATAAAGAATGCTGTAATAGTGTAATTTTTTCGCATTGCCGTCGGTAAATTAACAAATTTGCCAATAAGCAATAAACACATAATCGTTTGAATCGTAAAATTATTTCTCTTTTTGTAAAATAATTTGTAGCCCTGAAAAGGGCTTTTGATATAATACTTTCGAATATCGAAAAAATCATTATGTAAGTAATTTTTGGAAAAATTACTTCTTAGCGGCGGCCTTTTTGGCAGCTGGCTTCTTTGCTGGAGCAGCTTTTTTGGGTTTAGCAGCAGCTGCGCTTTTTGCCTTAGGTGCCTTTGGTTTGGTTGCTGATTTGGCGGCAGTTTTAACTGGTTTTGCCTTAACGGTGCCGGTCTTTTTGGCGGTTTTTGCCTTTGCCTTTTCTGTCTTCTTCTTTTCGGCGGTTTTCTTGGCAGCAGATGGTTTTTTTGCAGCCACTTTCTTTTCACCGGTGGCTTTAGCTTTCTTGGGAGCAACTGCCTTCTTCTTTTTGTCACCAGCGGGTTTTGTCTTCTTGACAGCGGTTTTTGCTTTGGGTTCTTTGGAAGCAGCAGGCGACAATTTAAATGAACCAGAAGCACCCTTACCTTTGGTTTGAATAAGTTTTCCACTGGCAACGGCGGTCTTCAAGTATTTCTTGATGAAAGGAGCCAACTTTTGAGCATCTACTTTGTAGGTGCTGGCAAGATATTTCTTGATGGCAGGAAGAGATGAACCACCACGTTCTTTCAATGCTTTGATGGCAGCATCGACCATTTGTTGGGTTGGTGGATGAGAAGGAGCTGATGGTTTCTTTGCCTTAGCAGCCTTCTTTGGTGTTTTTTTCTCGGCAGCTGGAGTAGCAGCAACAGGAGAGGCGGTAGTTTCAACGGCAGCAGAGTCAGACATTTTCACTGTTTTAAAATTTCACGTTTTACACTTATAGTTTGCGTATTGGAATTTTTGCTTTTTGGTGACTACTTCGAAAAGATGAGAAGTGCATAGGAGGCTCTATGACATTTTTTACAAAAATTGTGTGGAAGCGTGTAGAAAATTTAACAAAAGTTTTCGTAGAATTTTCTCTTTGGCGCTAATACGGGCCAAGTTTTTGTTAAAACTTTTTTCCAAATATCTTCTATAGATATACAGCTATCTGGTAAAGTATATTGTTTAAAATTTCATTCCACCGTCTACTTGCTATACACTTTTTAGTTGACAGATTGTAAAAATCTCAGTATGAATTTCCAACTAAATTGATAAAATTTAAGAATTTTTGTTAATTTTTTTAAAATAAAATTATGCTATAATGAAATTGTATATGTTTTCTTTAGAATCATCAAACAATTTCATCTCAAATATTAGTGGAAATGCGATAAAAATGCCTCCAAGTATATACCCTATGACCGTATAATTTTCCCATATTGCTACATTTTCCATGGAATAAAATTTATTTCAGTAATTGTTTAAAAAAACTTAAATATATTAAAGCTTTTATAAAATTTACTTTAATTTAAATAAAAATGCAATCCTTTTCATAAAAAACATTACAAATTTCGATAAATTCTGTGGTTTCTATTTCTCTGTATTTACATCTTTAGTACTACCTTCGAATGAGTACACACAAGAATAAAGGTAAATTTTTGTACAAATTCATGTCGATTTTATATTGTTATTATTGCAATTTGTAACACTTTTCTATACGAAAACATGTTTAGGATTTCTTTTAGTAAAATATTTACTTATTTCTATAAAAAAAATTAAACAAAATCTTTAGTTTTTCAACATATTTCGATAATATAAATTCTATTTGATAGCATAGGTGTGTAACCCATACTGAAATGTTCAAATTATCCAAAACCAATCACTAATCTTGTTTTATAGATTGATGAATATGAAATATAAAACATTTTAACAAAATGCTGTTAAATTATTAAGCGTGTTGCAAAAAAAGGTATGTTCAATAAATGAAAACTTAAAAGAGACAGAGAGAAAATTGGTAAAAATCGAACAATACAAACTTCAAACGAACTCAAAAGAGAATTGGTAAAATAACTTCAAACAAAGCGTCATTACACATTTTTTACCTAAACTTTCTTTGTACACTGTCGTTATAAACTATAATTTCGAAATTTCATTTCATTCCTACCGACAGTGAACTCAAAAATGTATTTTGCTAAATAATTCTAAAATTTTAGAACATAAATTGGAAATAAGAAGGCAAATAATTCAAAAGCAAAAAAAATACAATTGTATGAAATAACAGACTATTTTCGCCTCAAATTCTTCAGAATAAAACATCTAAAATGGTCAAAATGCAAAACGAACATTTATTAATTTTTATTGAAACTATCATTTCTTTATTTATTATCTCTCTCTCAGCCAGTTTCAAAAATGTCCACATAGTAAATTACTCGCCTAAAAAAAAAATAATTAATTCAAGTGTCAAAATCCAAATATTATCTTTTTTCATAAATTATTTGTGGTCCTGAAAAGGACCGATTGTTTTTGTATGTAAAAATTTTAGTTTGATTTGATATTTGCATAACTTCTTAGGCACGTTCACCACGAATACGTCTGGCCAATTGGATGTCCTTTGGCATGATAGTGACACGCTTGGCATGGATAGCGCACAAGTTGGTATCTTCGAAAAGACCAACCAAGTAGGCTTCGCTAGCCTCTTGCAATGCCATAACAGCAGAGCTCTGGAAACGCAAATCTGTTTTGAAATCTTGAGCGATTTCACGTACCAAACGTTGGAAGGGCAATTTGCGGATCAGCAACTCAGTACTTTTTTGGTAACGACGGATTTCACGCAAAGCAACGGTACCAGGGCGATAACGATGTGGCTTCTTAACACCACCAGTGGCTGGGGCACTCTTGCGAGCAGCCTTAGTAGCCAATTGTTTACGTGGTGCTTTGCCACCAGTCGATTTACGGGCAGTTTGCTTAGTACGAGCCATTTTTCACTTTTCACTTCACTTTAGCACAATATGAACACAGACACTGTCAACACTGTAATAGTGGATTCGAAAAGAGGATACCGACTTATATAGAAAAATTCTACCGATCGTATAGGGGTGTGTTGGCACGTTAATACTCAGAGTATAGACGACAATGCTACGAATACTAACCGAATACACACACACATATATCTAAACAACCAATGAGAACGCTTCAATGCGTTTGAAATAGCTGTGGATTTGGTATAAATATGAGAGGTCTTGATGCGGCCAAGCATTAGTTCTTGTGCTGCATTCGTGAAGTGTTAAGTGAAATAAAAAAAAGTGAATAAAAATGACTGGTCGTGGTAAAGGTGGTAAAGGCTTGGGAAAAGGTGGCGCTAAACGTCATCGCAAAGTTTTGCGTGATAACATCCAAGGTATCACCAAACCAGCCATCCGTCGTTTGGCTCGCCGTGGCGGTGTAAAACGTATTTCTGGATTGATCTACGAAGAAACCCGTGGTGTTCTGAAAGTGTTTTTGGAAAACGTTATTCGTGATGCCGTCACATATACTGAACACGCCAAGCGCAAAACTGTCACCGCTATGGATGTTGTATATGCTTTGAAGAGACAAGGCCGCACTTTGTACGGTTTCGGCGGTTAAATTAATTTTTGACGTCTGATGGAAAAATAACCGTTTAACATCTTTAAAACAAAAAACCAATCGGTCCTTTTCAGGACCACAAAATATATTATAAAAGAGATTTTATTATTTTTCAAATACATGCAATATATTTACCCATTAGTTTTAGTACAGCTGTGTTTTATAATCATCGAATGAATAACTTTACTCCAACATACGTTAGCGTCCTTTTGTCTCTCTCTCTCCCTGTTTGGTGAGTGTTCATCATGTATACAAAGCATAGCAACACACACACACACAAGCGTTCCCGCTTTTATTTCTCACTGTCGATGAATACTCATTTAGCCGACGATTTTAGTCAACGATTTAAAAAGTAAAACATTTATCGTATTAATTTTTGCGTCAGTTGTAAAATCAGTGACTTAGAATGAGTTATTTTTCGGATTTGACTATTTTACGTAAAACTTATTTTGGTAGAATTGAATTGAAATAGAATTGAAGAAACTTTTTTCAGCTAAAATATTTTCTTTATTCGATAAATGTTAGGATTAGCTAAGGTTTGAATACATATTTGGTCTCTTTTGAAAATTTTTTTGTCGTCCTGAAAAGGACGGATTGTTTCGAATTAGTACGATGGTCTGTAGTTTCTTTGATTTTCATTATTTTCTTGAAATAATTTAAGCCTTCTTTTCGGTCTTCTTGGGCAAAAGTACAGCCTGGATGTTTGGCAATACACCACCTTGAGCAATGGTGACACCAGACAACAATTTGTTCAATTCTTCGTCATTACGGATAGCCAATTGCAAATGACGGGGAATGATTCTCGTCTTCTTATTGTCACGAGCGGCGTTGCCAGCCAACTCAAGAACTTCAGCGGCCAAATACTCCATAACGGCAGCTAAATACACAGGAGCACCGGCACCAACACGTTCAGCATAGTTGCCTTTGCGCAACAGACGATGGATACGACCGACGGGGAATTGCAGACCAGCACGATTGGAACGGGACTTTGCCTTTCCCTTAACTTTGCCACCTTTACCACGACCAGACATTTTCACTTTTTAATTTCACTGTTTAACACTTCACTGCAAAGACACAAATGTATAAATTTTGGATGTAAACGTCACTATTTATAGTTTCTGTCTGAGCCGTTTCTCGCACATGAGGGTTGTTCTGCTTAACCGTGAGTAGTCTCTCTCTCGTTGATATTCGTGCACACAAAATTGTAGATAACCGACCAGAAACGCGGGCAAACGTATTATTGTGAAAAAGTGTTTGAAGTGTTTGTGTGCAACTAAGTAAAAGTGAAAAATGCCTCCTAAAACCAGTGGTAAAGCAGCTAAAAAGGCCGGCAAAGCCCAGAAGAACATCACCAAGAGTGATAAGCAAAAGAAACGCAAGAGGAAGGAAAGTTACGCTATCTACATCTACAAAGTGTTGAAGCAAGTACATCCCGATACTGGTATTTCATCAAAGGCCATGAGTATCATGAACAGTTTTGTTAATGATATCTTTGAACGTATTGCCGCTGAGGCCTCTCGTTTGGCTCACTACAACAAGCGTTCAACCATCACCAGTCGGGAAATTCAAACTGCTGTCCGTCTTTTGTTGCCCGGTGAATTGGCTAAGCATGCTGTCAGTGAAGGTACCAAGGCTGTCACCAAATACACAAGCTCTAAGTAAATATGCTGCCTGATTTCATTCATCTAACGTGTTACAAAATCCCTAAAAGGCCCTTTTCAGGGCCACAACAAAAATTATAAAAGAGATTTTATTCCTTTTAAACACTAAAAAAAAATCATCATTTTAGCTAAATAAACATATTACAAAAATTTGTGACTTTGTTTTTGCCGTCGGCAAATTGGAAATTGCACACATTTCATCTTCATAGTCGCATGGTTTCCTATTGTCGAATGGTTTCCAATTGCCGTCAGAAAATTGAGAATTTGTTTGGTTTTGCCAAGCAAAATTTTTATTATAATTTTTTACGAAGACTTTTTTTGTACACTGTCGAAATAAATGAATTGTTCGAAATTTTCATTTCATTCGAATCAACAGTGAAAACAAAACGTTTTCGTACAAAATATTTATTCGATTTTGCCGTCGGCAAATTGAACATTTCATATATTTTATTTCCGTAGAGAATGTAATAGTCATTTGTTTTCCTGTTGCCGTCATAAAATTTATCAATTTTGCTGTTTTACCAAAGCTAGTGTATTTTATAAATTTTCTGCGTAAACTTTTGTTCTACACTGTCGATATAAATGAAATGTTCGAAATTTTCAATTCATTCGAATCAACAATGAACACAAAAAGTTTTCGTAGAAAATTTTTAATTCGATTTTGCCGACGGAAAATTTAAAATTTCATATATTTCATTTCCATAGAGAATGTAATAACCGCATGATTTCCTATTGCCATCAGAAAATTTATCATTTTTGCTGTTTTACCAAATCTACAGTATTTTATACATTTGCAGTGTAAACTTTTGTTCTACACTGTCGATACAAATGAATTGTTCGAAATTTTCATTTCATTCCTATCGATCGACAGTGTGGAAAAAAAGTGTTTGTAGAAAATTTCATTTTCATAAAGAATGCTGTAATAGTGTAATTTTTTCGCATTGCCGTCGGTAAATTAACAAATTTGCCAATAAGCAATAAACACATAATCGTTTGAATCGTAAAATTATTTCTCTTTTTGTAAAATAATTTGTAGCCCTGAAAAGGGCTTTTGATATAATACTTTCGAATATCGAAAAAATCATTATGTAAGTAATTTTTGGAAAAATTACTTCTTAGCGGCGGCCTTTTTGGCAGCTGGCTTCTTTGCTGGAGCAGCTTTTTTGGGTTTAGCAGCAGCTGCGCTTTTTGCCTTAGGTGCCTTTGGTTTGGTTGCTGATTTGGCGGCAGTTTTAACTGGTTTTGCCTTAACGGTGCCGGTCTTTTTGGCGGTTTTTGCCTTTGCCTTTTCTGTCTTCTTCTTTTCGGCGGTTTTCTTGGCAGCAGATGGTTTTTTTGCAGCCACTTTCTTTTCACCGGTGGCTTTAGCTTTCTTGGGAGCAACTGCCTTCTTCTTTTTGTCACCAGCGGGTTTTGTCTTCTTGACAGCGGTTTTTGCTTTGGGTTCTTTGGAAGCAGCAGGCGACAATTTAAATGAACCAGAAGCACCCTTACCTTTGGTTTGAATAAGTTTTCCACTGGCAACGGCGGTCTTCAAGTATTTCTTGATGAAAGGAGCCAACTTTTGAGCATCTACTTTGTAGGTGCTGGCAAGATATTTCTTGATGGCAGGAAGAGATGAACCACCACGTTCTTTCAATGCTTTGATGGCAGCATCGACCATTTGTTGGGTTGGTGGATGAGAAGGAGCTGATGGTTTCTTTGCCTTAGCAGCCTTCTTTGGTGTTTTTTTCTCGGCAGCTGGAGTAGCAGCAACAGGAGAGGCGGTAGTTTCAACGGCAGCAGAGTCAGACATTTTCACTGTTTTAAAATTTCACGTTTTACACTTATAGTTTGCGTATTGGAATTTTTGCTTTTTGGTGACTACTTCGAAAAGATGAGAAGTGCATAGGAGGCTCTATGACATTTTTTACAAAAATTGTGTGGAAGCGTGTAGAAAATTTAACAAAAGTTTTCGTAGAATTTTCTCTTTGGCGCTAATACGGGCCAAGTTTTTGTTAAAACTTTTTTCCAAATATCTTCTATAGATATACAGCTATCTGGTAAAGTATATTGTTTAAAATTTCATTCCACCGTCTACTTGCTATACACTTTTTAGTTGACAGATTGTAAAAATCTCAGTATGAATTTCCAACTAAATTGATAAAATTTAAGAATTTTTGTTAATTTTTTTAAAATAAAATTATGCTATAATGAAATTGTATATGTTTTCTTTAGAATCATCAAACAATTTCATCTCAAATATTAGTGGAAATGCGATAAAAATGCCTCCAAGTATATACCCTATGACCGTATAATTTTCCCATATTGCTACATTTTCCATGGAATAAAATTTATTTCAGTAATTGTTTAAAAAAACTTAAATATATTAAAGCTTTTATAAAATTTACTTTAATTTAAATAAAAATGCAATCCTTTTCATAAAAAACATTACAAATTTCGATAAATTCTGTGGTTTCTATTTCTCTGTATTTACATCTTTAGTACTACCTTCGAATGAGTACACACAAGAATAAAGGTAAATTTTTGTACAAATTCATGTCGATTTTATATTGTTATTATTGCAATTTGTAACACTTTTCTATACGAAAACATGTTTAGGATTTCTTTTAGTAAAATATTTACTTATTTCTATAAAAAAAATTAAACAAAATCTTTAGTTTTTCAACATATTTCGATAATATAAATTCTATTTGATAGCATAGGTGTGTAACCCATACTGAAATGTTCAAATTATCCAAAACCAATCACTAATCTTGTTTTATAGATTGATGAATATGAAATATAAAACATTTTAACAAAATGCTGTTAAATTATTAAGCGTGTTGCAAAAAAAGGTATGTTCAATAAATGAAAACTTAAAAGAGACAGAGAGAAAATTGGTAAAAATCGAACAATACAAACTTCAAACGAACTCAAAAGAGAATTGGTAAAATAACTTCAAACAAAGCGTCATTACACATTTTTTACCTAAACTTTCTTTGTACACTGTCGTTATAAACTATAATTTCGAAATTTCATTTCATTCCTACCGACAGTGAACTCAAAAATGTATTTTGCTAAATAATTCTAAAATTTTAGAACATAAATTGGAAATAAGAAGGCAAATAATTCAAAAGCAAAAAAAATACAATTGTATGAAATAACAGACTATTTTCGCCTCAAATTCTTCAGAATAAAACATCTAAAATGGTCAAAATGCAAAACGAACATTTATTAATTTTTATTGAAACTATCATTTCTTTATTTATTATCTCTCTCTCAGCCAGTTTCAAAAATGTCCACATAGTAAATTACTCGCCTAAAAAAAAAATAATTAATTCAAGTGTCAAAATCCAAATATTATCTTTTTTCATAAATTATTTGTGGTCCTGAAAAGGACCGATTGTTTTTGTATGTAAAAATTTTAGTTTGATTTGATATTTGCATAACTTCTTAGGCACGTTCACCACGAATACGTCTGGCCAATTGGATGTCCTTTGGCATGATAGTGACACGCTTGGCATGGATAGCGCACAAGTTGGTATCTTCGAAAAGACCAACCAAGTAGGCTTCGCTAGCCTCTTGCAATGCCATAACAGCAGAGCTCTGGAAACGCAAATCTGTTTTGAAATCTTGAGCGATTTCACGTACCAAACGTTGGAAGGGCAATTTGCGGATCAGCAACTCAGTACTTTTTTGGTAACGACGGATTTCACGCAAAGCAACGGTACCAGGGCGATAACGATGTGGCTTCTTAACACCACCAGTGGCTGGGGCACTCTTGCGAGCAGCCTTAGTAGCCAATTGTTTACGTGGTGCTTTGCCACCAGTCGATTTACGGGCAGTTTGCTTAGTACGAGCCATTTTTCACTTTTCACTTCACTTTAGCACAATATGAACACAGACACTGTCAACACTGTAATAGTGGATTCGAAAAGAGGATACCGACTTATATAGAAAAATTCTACCGATCGTATAGGGGTGTGTTGGCACGTTAATACTCAGAGTATAGACGACAATGCTACGAATACTAACCGAATACACACACACATATATCTAAACAACCAATGAGAACGCTTCAATGCGTTTGAAATAGCTGTGGATTTGGTATAAATATGAGAGGTCTTGATGCGGCCAAGCATTAGTTCTTGTGCTGCATTCGTGAAGTGTTAAGTGAAATAAAAAAAAGTGAATAAAAATGACTGGTCGTGGTAAAGGTGGTAAAGGCTTGGGAAAAGGTGGCGCTAAACGTCATCGCAAAGTTTTGCGTGATAACATCCAAGGTATCACCAAACCAGCCATCCGTCGTTTGGCTCGCCGTGGCGGTGTAAAACGTATTTCTGGATTGATCTACGAAGAAACCCGTGGTGTTCTGAAAGTGTTTTTGGAAAACGTTATTCGTGATGCCGTCACATATACTGAACACGCCAAGCGCAAAACTGTCACCGCTATGGATGTTGTATATGCTTTGAAGAGACAAGGCCGCACTTTGTACGGTTTCGGCGGTTAAATTAATTTTTGACGTCTGATGGAAAAATAACCGTTTAACATCTTTAAAACAAAAAACCAATCGGTCCTTTTCAGGACCACAAAATATATTATAAAAGAGATTTTATTATTTTTCAAATACATGCAATATATTTACCCATTAGTTTTAGTACAGCTGTGTTTTATAATCATCGAATGAATAACTTTACTCCAACATACGTTAGCGTCCTTTTGTCTCTCTCTCTCCCTGTTTGGTGAGTGTTCATCATGTATACAAAGCATAGCAACACACACACACACAAGCGTTCCCGCTTTTATTTCTCACTGTCGATGAATACTCATTTAGCCGACGATTTTAGTCAACGATTTAAAAAGTAAAACATTTATCGTATTAATTTTTGCGTCAGTTGTAAAATCAGTGACTTAGAATGAGTTATTTTTCGGATTTGACTATTTTACGTAAAACTTATTTTGGTAGAATTGAATTGAAATAGAATTGAAGAAACTTTTTTCAGCTAAAATATTTTCTTTATTCGATAAATGTTAGGATTAGCTAAGGTTTGAATACATATTTGGTCTCTTTTGAAAATTTTTTTGTCGTCCTGAAAAGGACGGATTGTTTCGAATTAGTACGATGGTCTGTAGTTTCTTTGATTTTCATTATTTTCTTGAAATAATTTAAGCCTTCTTTTCGGTCTTCTTGGGCAAAAGTACAGCCTGGATGTTTGGCAATACACCACCTTGAGCAATGGTGACACCAGACAACAATTTGTTCAATTCTTCGTCATTACGGATAGCCAATTGCAAATGACGGGGAATGATTCTCGTCTTCTTATTGTCACGAGCGGCGTTGCCAGCCAACTCAAGAACTTCAGCGGCCAAATACTCCATAACGGCAGCTAAATACACAGGAGCACCGGCACCAACACGTTCAGCATAGTTGCCTTTGCGCAACAGACGATGGATACGACCGACGGGGAATTGCAGACCAGCACGATTGGAACGGGACTTTGCCTTTCCCTTAACTTTGCCACCTTTACCACGACCAGACATTTTCACTTTTTAATTTCACTGTTTAACACTTCACTGCAAAGACACAAATGTATAAATTTTGGATGTAAACGTCACTATTTATAGTTTCTGTCTGAGCCGTTTCTCGCACATGAGGGTTGTTCTGCTTAACCGTGAGTAGTCTCTCTCTCGTTGATATTCGTGCACACAAAATTGTAGATAACCGACCAGAAACGCGGGCAAACGTATTATTGTGAAAAAGTGTTTGAAGTGTTTGTGTGCAACTAAGTAAAAGTGAAAAATGCCTCCTAAAACCAGTGGTAAAGCAGCTAAAAAGGCCGGCAAAGCCCAGAAGAACATCACCAAGAGTGATAAGCAAAAGAAACGCAAGAGGAAGGAAAGTTACGCTATCTACATCTACAAAGTGTTGAAGCAAGTACATCCCGATACTGGTATTTCATCAAAGGCCATGAGTATCATGAACAGTTTTGTTAATGATATCTTTGAACGTATTGCCGCTGAGGCCTCTCGTTTGGCTCACTACAACAAGCGTTCAACCATCACCAGTCGGGAAATTCAAACTGCTGTCCGTCTTTTGTTGCCCGGTGAATTGGCTAAGCATGCTGTCAGTGAAGGTACCAAGGCTGTCACCAAATACACAAGCTCTAAGTAAATATGCTGCCTGATTTCATTCATCTAACGTGTTACAAAATCCCTAAAAGGCCCTTTTCAGGGCCACAACAAAAATTATAAAAGAGATTTTATTCCTTTTAAACACTAAAAAAAAATCATCATTTTAGCTAAATAAACATATTACAAAAATTTGTGACTTTGTTTTTGCCGTCGGCAAATTGGAAATTGCACACATTTCATCTTCATAGTCGCATGGTTTCCTATTGTCGAATGGTTTCCAATTGCCGTCAGAAAATTGAGAATTTGTTTGGTTTTGCCAAGCAAAATTTTTATTATAATTTTTTACGAAGACTTTTTTTGTACACTGTCGAAATAAATGAATTGTTCGAAATTTTCATTTCATTCGAATCAACAGTGAAAACAAAACGTTTTCGTACAAAATATTTATTCGATTTTGCCGTCGGCAAATTGAACATTTCATATATTTTATTTCCGTAGAGAATGTAATAGTCATTTGTTTTCCTGTTGCCGTCATAAAATTTATCAATTTTGCTGTTTTACCAAAGCTAGTGTATTTTATAAATTTTCTGCGTAAACTTTTGTTCTACACTGTCGATATAAATGAAATGTTCGAAATTTTCAATTCATTCGAATCAACAATGAACACAAAAAGTTTTCGTAGAAAATTTTTAATTCGATTTTGCCGACGGAAAATTTAAAATTTCATATATTTCATTTCCATAGAGAATGTAATAACCGCATGATTTCCTATTGCCATCAGAAAATTTATCATTTTTGCTGTTTTACCAAATCTACAGTATTTTATACATTTGCAGTGTAAACTTTTGTTCTACACTGTCGATACAAATGAATTGTTCGAAATTTTCATTTCATTCCTATCGATCGACAGTGTGGAAAAAAAGTGTTTGTAGAAAATTTCATTTTCATAAAGAATGCTGTAATAGTGTAATTTTTTCGCATTGCCGTCGGTAAATTAACAAATTTGCCAATAAGCAATAAACACATAATCGTTTGAATCGTAAAATTATTTCTCTTTTTGTAAAATAATTTGTAGCCCTGAAAAGGGCTTTTGATATAATACTTTCGAATATCGAAAAAATCATTATGTAAGTAATTTTTGGAAAAATTACTTCTTAGCGGCGGCCTTTTTGGCAGCTGGCTTCTTTGCTGGAGCAGCTTTTTTGGGTTTAGCAGCAGCTGCGCTTTTTGCCTTAGGTGCCTTTGGTTTGGTTGCTGATTTGGCGGCAGTTTTAACTGGTTTTGCCTTAACGGTGCCGGTCTTTTTGGCGGTTTTTGCCTTTGCCTTTTCTGTCTTCTTCTTTTCGGCGGTTTTCTTGGCAGCAGATGGTTTTTTTGCAGCCACTTTCTTTTCACCGGTGGCTTTAGCTTTCTTGGGAGCAACTGCCTTCTTCTTTTTGTCACCAGCGGGTTTTGTCTTCTTGACAGCGGTTTTTGCTTTGGGTTCTTTGGAAGCAGCAGGCGACAATTTAAATGAACCAGAAGCACCCTTACCTTTGGTTTGAATAAGTTTTCCACTGGCAACGGCGGTCTTCAAGTATTTCTTGATGAAAGGAGCCAACTTTTGAGCATCTACTTTGTAGGTGCTGGCAAGATATTTCTTGATGGCAGGAAGAGATGAACCACCACGTTCTTTCAATGCTTTGATGGCAGCATCGACCATTTGTTGGGTTGGTGGATGAGAAGGAGCTGATGGTTTCTTTGCCTTAGCAGCCTTCTTTGGTGTTTTTTTCTCGGCAGCTGGAGTAGCAGCAACAGGAGAGGCGGTAGTTTCAACGGCAGCAGAGTCAGACATTTTCACTGTTTTAAAATTTCACGTTTTACACTTATAGTTTGCGTATTGGAATTTTTGCTTTTTGGTGACTACTTCGAAAAGATGAGAAGTGCATAGGAGGCTCTATGACATTTTTTACAAAAATTGTGTGGAAGCGTGTAGAAAATTTAACAAAAGTTTTCGTAGAATTTTCTCTTTGGCGCTAATACGGGCCAAGTTTTTGTTAAAACTTTTTTCCAAATATCTTCTATAGATATACAGCTATCTGGTAAAGTATATTGTTTAAAATTTCATTCCACCGTCTACTTGCTATACACTTTTTAGTTGACAGATTGTAAAAATCTCAGTATGAATTTCCAACTAAATTGATAAAATTTAAGAATTTTTGTTAATTTTTTTAAAATAAAATTATGCTATAATGAAATTGTATATGTTTTCTTTAGAATCATCAAACAATTTCATCTCAAATATTAGTGGAAATGCGATAAAAATGCCTCCAAGTATATACCCTATGACCGTATAATTTTCCCATATTGCTACATTTTCCATGGAATAAAATTTATTTCAGTAATTGTTTAAAAAAACTTAAATATATTAAAGCTTTTATAAAATTTACTTTAATTTAAATAAAAATGCAATCCTTTTCATAAAAAACATTACAAATTTCGATAAATTCTGTGGTTTCTATTTCTCTGTATTTACATCTTTAGTACTACCTTCGAATGAGTACACACAAGAATAAAGGTAAATTTTTGTACAAATTCATGTCGATTTTATATTGTTATTATTGCAATTTGTAACACTTTTCTATACGAAAACATGTTTAGGATTTCTTTTAGTAAAATATTTACTTATTTCTATAAAAAAAATTAAACAAAATCTTTAGTTTTTCAACATATTTCGATAATATAAATTCTATTTGATAGCATAGGTGTGTAACCCATACTGAAATGTTCAAATTATCCAAAACCAATCACTAATCTTGTTTTATAGATTGATGAATATGAAATATAAAACATTTTAACAAAATGCTGTTAAATTATTAAGCGTGTTGCAAAAAAAGGTATGTTCAATAAATGAAAACTTAAAAGAGACAGAGAGAAAATTGGTAAAAATCGAACAATACAAACTTCAAACGAACTCAAAAGAGAATTGGTAAAATAACTTCAAACAAAGCGTCATTACACATTTTTTACCTAAACTTTCTTTGTACACTGTCGTTATAAACTATAATTTCGAAATTTCATTTCATTCCTACCGACAGTGAACTCAAAAATGTATTTTGCTAAATAATTCTAAAATTTTAGAACATAAATTGGAAATAAGAAGGCAAATAATTCAAAAGCAAAAAAAATACAATTGTATGAAATAACAGACTATTTTCGCCTCAAATTCTTCAGAATAAAACATCTAAAATGGTCAAAATGCAAAACGAACATTTATTAATTTTTATTGAAACTATCATTTCTTTATTTATTATCTCTCTCTCAGCCAGTTTCAAAAATGTCCACATAGTAAATTACTCGCCTAAAAAAAAAATAATTAATTCAAGTGTCAAAATCCAAATATTATCTTTTTTCATAAATTATTTGTGGTCCTGAAAAGGACCGATTGTTTTTGTATGTAAAAATTTTAGTTTGATTTGATATTTGCATAACTTCTTAGGCACGTTCACCACGAATACGTCTGGCCAATTGGATGTCCTTTGGCATGATAGTGACACGCTTGGCATGGATAGCGCACAAGTTGGTATCTTCGAAAAGACCAACCAAGTAGGCTTCGCTAGCCTCTTGCAATGCCATAACAGCAGAGCTCTGGAAACGCAAATCTGTTTTGAAATCTTGAGCGATTTCACGTACCAAACGTTGGAAGGGCAATTTGCGGATCAGCAACTCAGTACTTTTTTGGTAACGACGGATTTCACGCAAAGCAACGGTACCAGGGCGATAACGATGTGGCTTCTTAACACCACCAGTGGCTGGGGCACTCTTGCGAGCAGCCTTAGTAGCCAATTGTTTACGTGGTGCTTTGCCACCAGTCGATTTACGGGCAGTTTGCTTAGTACGAGCCATTTTTCACTTTTCACTTCACTTTAGCACAATATGAACACAGACACTGTCAACACTGTAATAGTGGATTCGAAAAGAGGATACCGACTTATATAGAAAAATTCTACCGATCGTATAGGGGTGTGTTGGCACGTTAATACTCAGAGTATAGACGACAATGCTACGAATACTAACCGAATACACACACACATATATCTAAACAACCAATGAGAACGCTTCAATGCGTTTGAAATAGCTGTGGATTTGGTATAAATATGAGAGGTCTTGATGCGGCCAAGCATTAGTTCTTGTGCTGCATTCGTGAAGTGTTAAGTGAAATAAAAAAAAGTGAATAAAAATGACTGGTCGTGGTAAAGGTGGTAAAGGCTTGGGAAAAGGTGGCGCTAAACGTCATCGCAAAGTTTTGCGTGATAACATCCAAGGTATCACCAAACCAGCCATCCGTCGTTTGGCTCGCCGTGGCGGTGTAAAACGTATTTCTGGATTGATCTACGAAGAAACCCGTGGTGTTCTGAAAGTGTTTTTGGAAAACGTTATTCGTGATGCCGTCACATATACTGAACACGCCAAGCGCAAAACTGTCACCGCTATGGATGTTGTATATGCTTTGAAGAGACAAGGCCGCACTTTGTACGGTTTCGGCGGTTAAATTAATTTTTGACGTCTGATGGAAAAATAACCGTTTAACATCTTTAAAACAAAAAACCAATCGGTCCTTTTCAGGACCACAAAATATATTATAAAAGAGATTTTATTATTTTTCAAATACATGCAATATATTTACCCATTAGTTTTAGTACAGCTGTGTTTTATAATCATCGAATGAATAACTTTACTCCAACATACGTTAGCGTCCTTTTGTCTCTCTCTCTCCCTGTTTGGTGAGTGTTCATCATGTATACAAAGCATAGCAACACACACACACACAAGCGTTCCCGCTTTTATTTCTCACTGTCGATGAATACTCATTTAGCCGACGATTTTAGTCAACGATTTAAAAAGTAAAACATTTATCGTATTAATTTTTGCGTCAGTTGTAAAATCAGTGACTTAGAATGAGTTATTTTTCGGATTTGACTATTTTACGTAAAACTTATTTTGGTAGAATTGAATTGAAATAGAATTGAAGAAACTTTTTTCAGCTAAAATATTTTCTTTATTCGATAAATGTTAGGATTAGCTAAGGTTTGAATACATATTTGGTCTCTTTTGAAAATTTTTTTGTCGTCCTGAAAAGGACGGATTGTTTCGAATTAGTACGATGGTCTGTAGTTTCTTTGATTTTCATTATTTTCTTGAAATAATTTAAGCCTTCTTTTCGGTCTTCTTGGGCAAAAGTACAGCCTGGATGTTTGGCAATACACCACCTTGAGCAATGGTGACACCAGACAACAATTTGTTCAATTCTTCGTCATTACGGATAGCCAATTGCAAATGACGGGGAATGATTCTCGTCTTCTTATTGTCACGAGCGGCGTTGCCAGCCAACTCAAGAACTTCAGCGGCCAAATACTCCATAACGGCAGCTAAATACACAGGAGCACCGGCACCAACACGTTCAGCATAGTTGCCTTTGCGCAACAGACGATGGATACGACCGACGGGGAATTGCAGACCAGCACGATTGGAACGGGACTTTGCCTTTCCCTTAACTTTGCCACCTTTACCACGACCAGACATTTTCACTTTTTAATTTCACTGTTTAACACTTCACTGCAAAGACACAAATGTATAAATTTTGGATGTAAACGTCACTATTTATAGTTTCTGTCTGAGCCGTTTCTCGCACATGAGGGTTGTTCTGCTTAACCGTGAGTAGTCTCTCTCTCGTTGATATTCGTGCACACAAAATTGTAGATAACCGACCAGAAACGCGGGCAAACGAATTATTGTGAAAAAGTGTTTGAAGTGTTTGTGTGCAACTAACTAAAAGTGAAAAATGCCTCCTAAAACCAGTGGTAAAGCAGCTAAAAAGGCCGGCAAAGCCCAGAAGAACATCACCAAGAGTGATAAGCAAAAGAAACGCAAGAGGAAGGAAAGTTACGCTATCTACATCTACAAAGTGTTGAAGCAAGTACATCCCGATACTGGTATTTCATCAAAGGCCATGAGTATCATGAACAGTTTTGTTAATGATATCTTTGAACGTATTGCCGCTGAGGCCTCTCGTTTGGCTCACTACAACAAGCGTTCAACCATCACCAGTCGGGAAATTCAAACTGCTGTCCGTCTTTTGTTGCCCGGTGAATTGGCTAAGCATGCTGTCAGTGAAGGTACCAAGGCTGTCACCAAATACACCAGCTCTAAGTAAATATGCTGCCTGATTTCATTCATCTAACGTGTTACAAAATCCCTAAAAGGCCCTTTTCAGGGCCACAACAAAAATTATAAAAGAGATTTTATTCCTTTTAAACACTAAAAAAAAAAATCATCATTTTAGCTAAATAAACATATTACAAAAATTTGTGACTTTGTTTTTGCCGTCGGCAAATTGGAAATTGCACACATTTCATCTTCATAGTCGCATGGTTTCCTATTGTCGAATGGTTTCCAATTGCCGTCAGAAAATTGAGAATTTGTTTGGTTTTGCCAAGCAAAATTTTTATTATAATTTTTTACGAAGACTTTTTTTGTACACTGTCGAAATAAATGAATTGTTCGAAATTTCCATTTCATTCGAATCAACAGTGAACACAAAACGTTTTCGTACAAAATATTTATTCGATTTTGCCGTCGGCAAATTGAACATTTCATATATTTTATTTCCGTAGAGAATGTAATAGTCATTTGTTTTCCTGTTGCCGTCATAAAATTTATAAATTTTGCTGTTTTACCAAAGCTAGTGTATTTTATAAATTTTCTGCGTAAACTTTTGTTCTACACTGTCGATATAAATGAAATGTTCGAAATTTTCAATTCATTCGAATCAACAATGAACACAAAAAGTTTTCGTAGAAAATTTTTAATTCGATTTTGCCGACGGAAAATTTAAAATTTCATATATTTCATTTCCATAGAGAATGTAATAACCGCATGGTTTCCTATTGCCATCAGAAAATTTATCATTTTTGCTGTTTTACCAAATCTACAGTATTTTATACATTTGCAGTGTAAACTTTTGTTCTACACTGTCGATACAAATGAATTGTTCGAAATTTTCATTTCATTCCTATCGATCGACAGTGTGGAAAAAAAGTGTTTGTAGAAAATTTCATTTTCATAAAGAATGCTGTAATAGTGTCATTTTTTCGCATTGCCGTCGGTAAATTAACAAATTTGCCAATAAGCAATAAACACATAATCGTTTGAATCGTAAAATTATTTCTCTTTTTGTAAAATAATTTGTAGCCCTGAAAAGGGCTTTTGATATAATACTTTCGAATATCGAAAAAATCATTATGTAAGTAATTTTTGGAAAAATTACTTCTTAGCGGCGGCCTTTTTGGCAGCTGGCTTCTTTGCTGGAGCAGCTTTTTTGGGTTTAGCAGCAGCTGCGCTTTTTGCCTTAGGTGCCTTTGGTTTGGTTGCTGATTTGGCGGCAGTTTTAACTGGTTTTGCCTTAACGGTGCCGGTCTTTTTGGCGGTTTTTGCCTTTGCCTTTTCTGTCTTCTTCTTTTCGGCGGTTTTCTTGGCAGCAGATGGTTTTTTTGCAGCCACTTTCTTTTCACCGGTGGCTTTAGCTTTCTTGGGAGCAACTGCCTTCTTCTTTTTGTCACCAGCGGGTTTTGTCTTCTTGACAGCGGTTTTTGCTTTGGGTTCTTTGGAAGCAGCAGGCGACAATTTAAATGAACCAGAAGCACCCTTACCTTTGGTTTGAATAAGTTTTCCACTGGCAACGGCGGTCTTCAAGTATTTCTTGATGAAAGGAGCCAACTTTTGAGCATCTACTTTGTACGTGCTGGCAAGATATTTCTTGATGGCAGGAAGAGATGAACCACCACGTTCTTTCAATGCTTTGATGGCAGCATCGACCATTTGTTGGGTTGGTGGATGAGAAGGAGCTGATGGCTTCTTTGCCTTAGCAGCCTTCTTTGGTGTTTTTTTCTCGGCAGCTGGAGTAGCAGCAACAGGAGAGGCGGTAGTTTCAACGGCAGCAGAGTCAGACATTTTCACTGTTTTAAAATTTCACGTTTTACACTTATAGTTTGCGTATTGGAATTTTTGCTTTTTGGTGACTACTTCGAAAAGATGAGAAGTGCATAGGAGGCTCTATGACATTTTTTACAAAAATTGTGTGGAAGCGTGTAGAAAATTTAACAAAAGTTTTCGTAGAATTTTCTCTTTGGCGCTAATACGGGCCAAGTTTTTATTAAAACTTTTTTCCAAATATCTTCTATAGATATACAGCTATCTGGTAAAGTATATTGTTTAAAATTTCATTCCACCGTCTACTTGCTATACACTTTTTAGTTGACAGATTGTAAAAATCTCAGTATGAATTTCCAACTAAATTGATAAAATTTAAGAATTTTTGTTAATTTTTTTAAAATAAAAGTATGCTATAATGAAATTGTATATGTTTTCTTTAGAATCATCAAACAATTTCATCTCAAATATTAGTGGAAATGCGATAAAAATGCCTCCAAGTATATACCCTATGACCGTATAATTTTCCCATATTGCTACATTTTCCATGGAATAAAATTTATTTCAGTAATTGTTTAAAAAAACTTAAATATATTAAAGCTTTTATAAAATTTACTTTAATTTAAATAAAAATGCAATCCTTTTCATAAAAAACATTACAAATTTCGATAAATTCTGTGGTTTCTATTTCTCTGTATTTACATCTTTAGTACTACCTTCGAATGAGTACACACAAGAATGAAGGTAAATTTTTGTACAAATTCATGTCGATTTTATATTGTTATTATTGCAATTTGTAACACTTTTCTATACGAAAACATGTTTAGGATTTCTTTTAGTAAAATATTTACTTATTTCTATAAAAAAATTAAACAAAATCTTTAGTTTTTCAACATATTTCGATAATATAAATTCTATTTGATAGCATAGGTGTGTAACCCATACTGAAATGTTCAAATTATCCAAAACCAATCACTAATCTTGTTTTATAGTTTGATGAATATGAAATATAAAACATTTTAACAAAATGCTGTTAAATTATTTAGCGTGTTGCAAAAAAATGTATGTTCAATAAATGAAAACTTAAAAGAGAAAGAGAGAAAATTGGTAAAAATCGAAAAATACAAACTTCAAACGAACTCAAAAGAGAATTGGAAAAATAACTTCAAACAAAGTTACACATTTTTTACCTAAACTTTCTTTATACACTGTCGTTATAAACTATAATTTCGAAATTTCATTTCATTCCTACCGACAGTGAACTCAAAAATGTATTTTGCTAAATAATTCTAAAATTTTAGAACATAAATTGGAAATAAGAAGGCAAATAATTCAAAAGCAAAAAAAATACAATAGTATGAAATAACAGACTATTTTCGCCTCAAATTCTTCAGAATAAAACATCTAAAATGGTCAAAATGCAAAACGAACATTTATTAATTTTTATTGAAACTGTCATTTCTTTATTTATTATCTCTCTCTCAGCCAGTTTCAAAAATGTCCACATAGTAAATTACTCGCCTAAAAAAAAAATAATTAATTCAAGTGTCAAAATCCAAATATTATCTTTTTTCATAAATTATTTGTGGTCCTGAAAAGGACCGATTGTTTTTGTATGTAAAAATGTTATTTTGATTTGATATTTGCATAACTTCTTAGGCACGTTCACCACGAATACGTCTGGCCAATTGGATGTCCTTTGGCATGATAGTGACACGCTTGGCATGGATAGCGCACAAGTTGGTATCTTCGAAAAGACCAACCAAGTAGGCTTCGCTAGCCTCTTGCAATGCCATAACAGCAGAGCTCTGGAAACGCAAATCTGTTTTGAAATCTTGAGCGATTTCACGTACCAAACGTTGGAAGGGCAATTTGCGGATCAGCAACTCAGTACTTTTTTGGTAACGACGGATTTCACGCAAAGCAACGGTACCAGGGCGATAACGATGTGGCTTCTTAACACCACCAGTGGCTGGGGCACTCTTGCGAGCAGCCTTAGTAGCCAATTGTTTACGTGGTGCTTTGCCACCAGTCGATTTACGGGCAGTTTGCTTAGTACGAGCCATTTTTCACTTTTCACTTCACTTTAGCACAATATGAACACAGACACTGTCAACACTGTAATAGTGGATTCGAAAAGAGGATACCGACTTATATAGAAAAATTCTACTGATCGTATAGGGGTGTGTTGGCACATTAATACTCAGAGTATAGACGACAATGCTACGAATACTAACCGAATACACACACACATATATCTAAACAACCAATGAGAACGCTTCAATGCGTTTGAAATAGCTGTGGATTTGGTATAAATATGAGAGGTCTTGATGCGGCCAAGCATTAGTTCTTGTGCTGCATTCGTGAAGTGTTAAGTGAAATAAAAAAAAGTGAATAAAAATGACTGGTCGTGGTAAAGGTGGTAAAGGCTTGGGAAAAGGTGGCGCTAAACGTCATCGCAAAGTTTTGCGTGATAACATCCAAGGTATCACCAAACCAGCCATCCGTCGTTTGGCTCGCCGTGGCGGTGTAAAACGTATTTCTGGATTGATCTACGAAGAAACCCGTGGTGTTCTGAAAGTGTTTTTGGAAAACGTTATTCGTGATGCCGTCACATATACTGAACACGCCAAGCGCAAAACTGTCACCGCTATGGATGTTGTATATGCTTTGAAGAGACAAGGCCGCACTTTGTACGGTTTCGGCGGTTAAATTAATTTTTGACGTCTGATGGAAAAATAACTGTTTAACATCTTTAAAACAAAAAACCAATCGGTCCTTTTCAGGACCACAAAATATATTATAAAAGAGATTTTATTATTTTTCAAATACATACATGCAATATATTTACGCATTAGTTTTAGTACAGCTGTCTTTTATAATCATCGAATGAATAACTTTACTCCAACATACGTTAGCGTCCTTTTGTCTCTCTCTCTCTCTCTGTTTGGTGAGTGTTCATCATGTATACAAAGCATAGCAACACACACACACACAAGCGTTCCCGCTTTTATTTCTCACTGTCGATGAATACTCATTTAGCCGACGATTTTAGTCAACGATTTAAAAAGTAAAACATTTATCGTATTAATTTTTGCGTCAGTTGTAAAATCACAGTGACTTTGAATGAGTTATTTTTCGGATTTGACTTTACATAAAGCGAATTGAAATAGAATTGAATTGAAATAGAATTGAAGAAACTTTTTTCAGCTAAAATATTTTCTTTATTCGATAAATGTTAGGAGTAAAATATTTTCTTTATTCGATAAATGTTAGGATTAGCTAAGGTTTGAATACATATTTGGTCTCTTTTGAAAATTTTTTTGTCGTCCTGAAAAGGACGGATTGTTTCGAATTAGTACGATGGTCTGTAGTTTCTTTGATTTTCATTATTTTCTTGAAATAATTTAAGCCTTCTTTTCGGTCTTCTTGGGCAAAAGTACAGCCTGGATGTTTGGCAATACACCACCTTGAGCAATGGTGACACCAGACAACAATTTGTTCAATTCTTCGTCATTACGGATAGCCAATTGCAAATGACGGGGAATGATTCTCGTCTTCTTATTGTCACGAGCGGCGTTGCCAGCCAACTCAAGAACTTCAGCGGCCAAATACTCCATAACGGCAGCTAAATACACTGGAGCACCGGCACCAACACGTTCAGCATAGTTGCCTTTGCGCAACAGACGATGGATACGACCGACGGGGAATTGCAGACCAGCACGATTGGAACGGGACTTTGCCTTTCCCTTAACTTTGCCACCTTTACCACGACCAGACATTTTCACTTTTTAATTTCACTGTTTAACACTTCACTGCAAAGACACAAATGTATAAATTTTGGATGTAAACGTCACTATTTATAGTTTCTGTCTGAGCCGTTTCTCGCACATGAGGGTTGTTCTGCTTAACCGTGAGTAGTCTCTCTCTCGTTGATATTCGTGCACACAAAATTGTAGATAACCGACCAGAAACGCGGGCAAACGAATTATTGTGAAAAAGTGTTTGAAGTGTTTGTGTGCAACTAACTAAAAGTGAAAAATGCCTCCTAAAACCAGTGGTAAAGCAGCTAAAAAGGCCGGCAAAGCCCAGAAGAACATCACCAAGAGTGATAAGCAAAAGAAACGCAAGAGGAAGGAAAGTTACGCTATCTACATCTACAAAGTGTTGAAGCAAGTACATCCCGATACTGGTATTTCATCAAAGGCCATGAGTATCATGAACAGTTTTGTTAATGATATCTTTGAACGTATTGCCGCTGAGGCCTCTCGTTTGGCTCACTACAACAAGCGTTCAACCATCACCAGTCGGGAAATTCAAACTGCTGTCCGTCTTTTGTTGCCCGGTGAATTGGCTAAGCATGCTGTCAGTGAAGGTACCAAGGCTGTCACCAAATACACCAGCTCTAAGTAAATATGCTGCCTGATTTCATTCATCTAACGTGTTACAAAATCCCTAAAAGGCCCTTTTCAGGGCCACAACAAAAATTATAAAAGAGATTTTATTCCTTTTAAACACTAAAAAAAAAAATCATCATTTTAGCTAAATAAACATATTACAAAAATTTGTGACTTTGTTTTTGCCGTCGGCAAATTGGAAATTGCACACATTTCATCTTCATAGTCGCATGGTTTCCTATTGTCGAATGGTTTCCAATTGCCGTCAGAAAATTGAGAATTTGTTTGGTTTTGCCAAGCAAAATTTTTATTATAATTTTTTACGAAGACTTTTTTTGTACACTGTCGAAATAAATGAATTGTTCGAAATTTCCATTTCATTCGAATCAACAGTGAACACAAAACGTTTTCGTACAAAATATTTATTCGATTTTGCCGTCGGCAAATTGAACATTTCATATATTTTATTTCCGTAGAGAATGTAATAGTCATTTGTTTTCCTGTTGCCGTCATAAAATTTATAAATTTTGCTGTTTTACCAAAGCTAGTGTATTTTATAAATTTTCTGCGTAAACTTTTGTTCTACACTGTCGATATAAATGAAATGTTCGAAATTTTCAATTCATTCGAATCAACAATGAACACAAAAAGTTTTCGTAGAAAATTTTTAATTCGATTTTGCCGACGGAAAATTTAAAATTTCATATATTTCATTTCCATAGAGAATGTAATAACCGCATGGTTTCCTATTGCCATCAGAAAATTTATCATTTTTGCTGTTTTACCAAATCTACAGTATTTTATACATTTGCAGTGTAAACTTTTGTTCTACACTGTCGATACAAATGAATTGTTCGAAATTTTCATTTCATTCCTATCGATCGACAGTGTGGAAAAAAAGTGTTTGTAGAAAATTTCATTTTCATAAAGAATGCTGTAATAGTGTCATTTTTTCGCATTGCCGTCGGTAAATTAACAAATTTGCCAATAAGCAATAAACACATAATCGTTTGAATCGTAAAATTATTTCTCTTTTTGTAAAATAATTTGTAGCCCTGAAAAGGGCTTTTGATATAATACTTTCGAATATCGAAAAAATCATTATGTAAGTAATTTTTGGAAAAATTACTTCTTAGCGGCGGCCTTTTTGGCAGCTGGCTTCTTTGCTGGAGCAGCTTTTTTGGGTTTAGCAGCAGCTGCGCTTTTTGCCTTAGGTGCCTTTGGTTTGGTTGCTGATTTGGCGGCAGTTTTAACTGGTTTTGCCTTAACGGTGCCGGTCTTTTTGGCGGTTTTTGCCTTTGCCTTTTCTGTCTTCTTCTTTTCGGCGGTTTTCTTGGCAGCAGATGGTTTTTTTGCAGCCACTTTCTTTTCACCGGTGGCTTTAGCTTTCTTGGGAGCAACTGCCTTCTTCTTTTTGTCACCAGCGGGTTTTGTCTTCTTGACAGCGGTTTTTGCTTTGGGTTCTTTGGAAGCAGCAGGCGACAATTTAAATGAACCAGAAGCACCCTTACCTTTGGTTTGAATAAGTTTTCCACTGGCAACGGCGGTCTTCAAGTATTTCTTGATGAAAGGAGCCAACTTTTGAGCATCTACTTTGTACGTGCTGGCAAGATATTTCTTGATGGCAGGAAGAGATGAACCACCACGTTCTTTCAATGCTTTGATGGCAGCATCGACCATTTGTTGGGTTGGTGGATGAGAAGGAGCTGATGGCTTCTTTGCCTTAGCAGCCTTCTTTGGTGTTTTTTTCTCGGCAGCTGGAGTAGCAGCAACAGGAGAGGCGGTAGTTTCAACGGCAGCAGAGTCAGACATTTTCACTGTTTTAAAATTTCACGTTTTACACTTATAGTTTGCGTATTGGAATTTTTGCTTTTTGGTGACTACTTCGAAAAGATGAGAAGTGCATAGGAGGCTCTATGACATTTTTTACAAAAATTGTGTGGAAGCGTGTAGAAAATTTAACAAAAGTTTTCGTAGAATTTTCTCTTTGGCGCTAATACGGGCCAAGTTTTTATTAAAACTTTTTTCCAAATATCTTCTATAGATATACAGCTATCTGGTAAAGTATATTGTTTAAAATTTCATTCCACCGTCTACTTGCTATACACTTTTTAGTTGACAGATTGTAAAAATCTCAGTATGAATTTCCAACTAAATTGATAAAATTTAAGAATTTTTGTTAATTTTTTTAAAATAAAAGTATGCTATAATGAAATTGTATATGTTTTCTTTAGAATCATCAAACAATTTCATCTCAAATATTAGTGGAAATGCGATAAAAATGCCTCCAAGTATATACCCTATGACCGTATAATTTTCCCATATTGCTACATTTTCCATGGAATAAAATTTATTTCAGTAATTGTTTAAAAAAACTTAAATATATTAAAGCTTTTATAAAATTTACTTTAATTTAAATAAAAATGCAATCCTTTTCATAAAAAACATTACAAATTTCGATAAATTCTGTGGTTTCTATTTCTCTGTATTTACATCTTTAGTACTACCTTCGAATGAGTACACACAAGAATGAAGGTAAATTTTTGTACAAATTCATGTCGATTTTATATTGTTATTATTGCAATTTGTAACACTTTTCTATACGAAAACATGTTTAGGATTTCTTTTAGTAAAATATTTACTTATTTCTATAAAAAAATTAAACAAAATCTTTAGTTTTTCAACATATTTCGATAATATAAATTCTATTTGATAGCATAGGTGTGTAACCCATACTGAAATGTTCAAATTATCCAAAACCAATCACTAATCTTGTTTTATAGTTTGATGAATATGAAATATAAAACATTTTAACAAAATGCTGTTAAATTATTTAGCGTGTTGCAAAAAAATGTATGTTCAATAAATGAAAACTTAAAAGAGAAAGAGAGAAAATTGGTAAAAATCGAAAAATACAAACTTCAAACGAACTCAAAAGAGAATTGGAAAAATAACTTCAAACAAAGTTACACATTTTTTACCTAAACTTTCTTTATACACTGTCGTTATAAACTATAATTTCGAAATTTCATTTCATTCCTACCGACAGTGAACTCAAAAATGTATTTTGCTAAATAATTCTAAAATTTTAGAACATAAATTGGAAATAAGAAGGCAAATAATTCAAAAGCAAAAAAAATACAATAGTATGAAATAACAGACTATTTTCGCCTCAAATTCTTCAGAATAAAACATCTAAAATGGTCAAAATGCAAAACGAACATTTATTAATTTTTATTGAAACTGTCATTTCTTTATTTATTATCTCTCTCTCAGCCAGTTTCAAAAATGTCCACATAGTAAATTACTCGCCTAAAAAAAAAATAATTAATTCAAGTGTCAAAATCCAAATATTATCTTTTTTCATAAATTATTTGTGGTCCTGAAAAGGACCGATTGTTTTTGTATGTAAAAATGTTATTTTGATTTGATATTTGCATAACTTCTTAGGCACGTTCACCACGAATACGTCTGGCCAATTGGATGTCCTTTGGCATGATAGTGACACGCTTGGCATGGATAGCGCACAAGTTGGTATCTTCGAAAAGACCAACCAAGTAGGCTTCGCTAGCCTCTTGCAATGCCATAACAGCAGAGCTCTGGAAACGCAAATCTGTTTTGAAATCTTGAGCGATTTCACGTACCAAACGTTGGAAGGGCAATTTGCGGATCAGCAACTCAGTACTTTTTTGGTAACGACGGATTTCACGCAAAGCAACGGTACCAGGGCGATAACGATGTGGCTTCTTAACACCACCAGTGGCTGGGGCACTCTTGCGAGCAGCCTTAGTAGCCAATTGTTTACGTGGTGCTTTGCCACCAGTCGATTTACGGGCAGTTTGCTTAGTACGAGCCATTTTTCACTTTTCACTTCACTTTAGCACAATATGAACACAGACACTGTCAACACTGTAATAGTGGATTCGAAAAGAGGATACCGACTTATATAGAAAAATTCTACTGATCGTATAGGGGTGTGTTGGCACATTAATACTCAGAGTATAGACGACAATGCTACGAATACTAACCGAATACACACACACATATATCTAAACAACCAATGAGAACGCTTCAATGCGTTTGAAATAGCTGTGGATTTGGTATAAATATGAGAGGTCTTGATGCGGCCAAGCATTAGTTCTTGTGCTGCATTCGTGAAGTGTTAAGTGAAATAAAAAAAAGTGAATAAAACCAGTTGTGAATAAGAAATATCAGTGGTAAATACCAGAGTGCCTGTCCTTTTAAGGATTTCTACTCTGAGGAGATAAGATAGCTGATATATTTCAAGAGGAAAAAATATTGCGTTTTGCCGACGGCAAATGGACAAAATAAAAAGTGCTAAAGCTGAAAAAGTGCTAGGACACTAAAAAGTGCTAAGTTCAAAAATCGAACTAAAAAGTGCTAAAACAATAAAAATCGAGAAAAAAGTGCTAAAAAATCGAAAAAGTGCTAAAACGATAAAAAGTACGAAAAACGATAAAAAAGTGCTAAAGACACAAAAAAGTGCAAAAAAAATCGAAAAAAGTGCTAAAACAATAAAAAGTACAAAAAACGATAAAAAAGTGCTCAAGACACAAAAAAGTGCAAAAAAATCGAAAAAAGTGCTAAAACGGTAAAAAGTACGGAAAACGATTAGAAAGTGCTAAAAGACACAAAAAGTGCAAAAAGTTAAAAAATCAAATTTTGAAGTAGCCTTCGCAGGTGAAGTGGCAAAATTTGAAAATCAAATTGAGAAAACAATATTTAATTGACTAAAATCTATGACAGAAAAGGGCTCCAAAAATGGATGACCCAATAGAAGACAATTCACGTAAAAGAAAAAAAGGGGAAAACCTACCCGATTTTGAAAGTCAAGGTGAAAAAATGACCGAAGACAAAGGAAATAATATGATAAACACTATCACCGATCTAAAATTAAAGGTCGATTATCTAATGCAAGAACTGAAAAAATCCCAAATTGAAGGGGAACAAAAAGACAAAAAATTAAAAGAGTACAGAGTCATGTTGAAAAGTTCTGGTAACAACATGTACCAGTGCTTGAGCGACGACTATAATGATAATAATATGATGGAAGCCGATGCCGTAGGCTCCATCGAAGATAATATAGAAGGAGGAAATTGGCAAGCCGTGACCAATAAAAAGAAGAAAACTCAGCAACATTCAGATGAGTTCCCAGTACTTGGACAACAGGGCAACCACATGCAGAGACAACAAAAACAGCAGCAGAGACAACCGCAGCAGAAACAAAATAATAGAAAAGGTAAGGTCAGCCCACCTATAATAAAATTGTATAATATTGAAGTAAAAGGTCTGACGGGGATGATCCATGAAGTACTGGGTCACAATTTATTTTCATTGAAGATTATTAATAAAGATGTTGTTAACTTGAAATTGAACAGCACAGATGATCATATTGTCATAAGAGAATTTTTGACGAAGGAGAAAATCTCCTTTTTTACATACACTCCGTCGGAGTTAAAGCCCTATTCCGTTATAATTAAAGGCCTATCGGCTTCATATGAGGCAAGTGACCTCGAGAATTATATCCGGGAATTAAAATTGAACGTTAATATACTGAGAATTTCCAAACTAAACGGCGACCGATGGCTGGTCCAATTTGACCATGACTCCGATATGGAGTCTATATTTGCTATAAGATTTATTCTCCACTGCAGAGTTACTGTGGAGAGGTATAAACAGGGGGGTCTGGTACAATGCCGGAATTGCCAAAGGTATGGGCACATTTCTTCGAACTGCTCCATGCCATATCGATGCGTAAAATGCAGCTTGTCCCATGGGCCGGGCAATTGTAAGATTCCGGGTAGGGAATCGAATACCGAGGAATATGTCATGAAGGATCAACTGACAGGAACAATTTCAAGGAGAATCGGCCTCCCAGTGAAATGCGCGAATTGTGACCAAGAGGGTCATGTCGCTAGCGCCAATATCTGCCCAAAGCGGCAGGAAATAAAAAAGAGGTTGGACGAGCGAAGAGCTGGCAGAGCTCGTCCCATACCCCAGCCTGCGCGATATCCGACCGCGTACAGGACTGCAGGAAGATCATACGCGGGAATAGTTGGTAGCCAAACCAACTCCGCAGGAAATAGAGTGCCAAATGGCAATGCTGGAATCAGGGCGAGCGATGCGTTCCAGCTTATAAATGGTGACTGTGCAGAACTGTTGGGCTGCGACTTCGTCACATGCCTGGAAAAAGTAGGCGAATTTGCAAGGACATACGTCCATATAAAGAACAAAGGGGAAAAAAAGAGGGCCTTGATTGACCTCCTCATTCGCATTGGCCTTCATGAATCTTAAGATCATATTCGTCAATTTAAATTCTATTGTCTCTAGACACAAGAGACATTATTTGCAACTATTTGCCGACGAACATAAACCGGATATATTGCTCCTAGCAGAGCACAAACTATCACCAAGACACAACTTCGAACTGCGTGGATACAGGACATACAGACAGAACAGACCTAGTGGTGGGGGAGGTGGTACAGCCGTTTGCCTTCGTGACGGCATAAAGGGTGAGCGTGTGTCTGCCAATATTGGGAATATTGAGGGGACAATTGTCCGCATAGGACACCATAATCGAGATCCAATCTGTCTTATGTCTCTCTATTTGAGACCTCAGGATACGTTGAATGCCACTGACCTCGATACTATTTATAGTATCGCAGGATCTAGTGAGACGATAATAGGATCGGATTTGAACGCGAAACACCCGGATTGGGGTGGAAGCGTCACGAATGCAAATGGCAAAATTCTTAGGGAATGGCTAATCACCTGTCCCACTGTGGACGTACGACTTACCATCGGACCGACGAGAGGCGCATCTTTCATAGACTTATTTATGACGACTATTGGACTAATTCCAATAGGCCAAGACCACGGACAACCTATAATACGAACTCTGGACTATGAGTCGGACCATAGGGCCATTGAGTTGCTACTCAAGACGGACCAACTTGTGACATGTGAACCGACTTACATATATGATTTTAAACGGATGGACCGAAGACAATTCAATGACGTACTCTCCTCGGAACTGAATGACAATGTACTACCTACAGACAGAAACATGACCATTACGGACATAGACAACGCGACCGAAGTATTGTCAGAGGCATATAACAAGGCTATGGATATTTCTATTCCCAGGATAAGACCAGCTGCTGGTACAATGTCGGCCTTGCCAGACGACATAGTTAATCTGATCCAACAGAAAAAACGTGTGAGGAGACAGGCACACAGGACAACTGATCCAGGAAGGGCGAGGATACTGAAGGCGGATATCAGAAACCTCGGCAAAATCATCCAAGACCGCATTCGGATATTCGAGAACGGACAATCATTGGAGAGACTACAGACTGTCAGAATGGACCCAATGATGGCCAGAAAAGTTAAACGGTTTAGTGGATTGGCCAAAAGACAGAAAATCCCTGGATTAGTTGGGCAGCAAGGACTGCTGATTGAAGATGATGGTGGCAAGGCCGAGTTACTCGCCAAAAAATTTGCGAACATACAGTCTGCTGGAGTCAACGAGTTGCCGGACTCTCCACGAATGTCAGCTGTGGAACCGTTGAGAAATTACGACGCATTGGTGGAATTCAGTGAGGATAATAGAGCGGATAGATCAACGCACAGCGGTACATCGCTCAGATTTGTGAACCCCGAGGAGATGGGGAATGTCATTAGGAGGCTAAATGCTAAGAAAAGCTGTGGAATGGACAAAGTTCCGAACTACGTTCTGAAGAAGACCGACAGGAGATCTTGGGGATTCCTAACAGTGCTGATGAACAACTGCTTGAATCTCGGGTATTTCCCGAGAAAGTGGAAGCATTCCAGGGTGATCCCGGTGCTTAAGCCTAAAAAGGATCCCAGTGAGCCGAAAAGCTATAGACCAATCGCACTTCTGTCGAATATTGGTAAGCTTTTTGAGCGATTCATATTTGACAGGGTGCGGTTGCATACGGAAGACAGCGAGGTTCTACAAGATTTCCAGTTCGGTTTTAGGAGCGGATTGTCCACCTGCCATGCCCTCATGGCATTCTCGGATGGAGTGGTTAAGGGTTTAAATGAAAGGAAACCAACCATAGCAGTTAGCCTAGATTTCGAAAAGGCGTTTGACACAGTCTGGCAAGAGGGCATAGTGTACAAAATGAGGCGGAAATATCGTTTTGATGACTCCCTGACACGAATGGTGTTAGATTATTTGACCGGGCGTACGTACACGGTAGAGGTCGGGTGTGAGAGTTCGGCAACCGTGAGAACAGTTGCTGGTGTTCCACAGGGCTCAATTTTGGGCCCGATACTATATAACATATACCTGGCGGACATTCCCCAGCCACGAAATAATGAGATGGTCACGATATATGCTGATGACGTGATGATTGCGACGAGACATGCCAATGCGAAAATTGCCAATAGAAACATGAACTCCTACTTGGAGATACTTAGACTATATTTTGAGGAATGGTACCTCCGGCTGAACATCCCTAAATGCACGTGCCTTATGATAAAGGGAAAGAGGAAGAACCTCTATAAAAATTCAAGGGCTTACATACCTTCCATAACGATTGGTGGCAATGCAGTGGCAAACGCTGACAAATTGGAATACCTCGGAGTAGTATTCGATGAAAATTTCACCTTCTGCCGACAGGTTGATAAGATCCTTTTAAAGGCTAAGACATTATACGGCATATGTTCGAGAGTCCTTGGTAGGAAAGGGGGACTTAGCGACAAGGTACGGCTAACATTTTACAAGCAGGTTATCAGGCCGGCTATGACGTACGCATTCCCGATCTGGTTCGGGATATCATCCAGCCAAATGGAGCGGATAAGAAAGATTGAGAGGTGCTTCCTGAAGCGCTGCCTGACCCTTAAACCCAGGATATCTCCTGACGGATATTGGACCAGACCACCTAACGAGCTCGTCTACGAGAAGGGTGGCATGGATAGAGTTGATGTCTGGATGGTTGAACTAGCCATCGGTTTCCTTGGGAAACTTGAGAATTGTCGGAATAGTTTGGTGGAAAATTGTCGCACAACAGCTGACGAAGTTGAGAAAATGGTTCAAACGGGCGGGGCTTTGACTCCGACGAGTATTGTATGTTTAGGGGAAGGAGGATACCTCTACGACACGATCGGCAGACTGGTCTTCTACCACCGCCGCTTTGGGTCCTATAACACCCATGATACGGTATACAGTACCGCGCAATGAATATTTGGCAGGGCCATGAATTTTTATTTTATTTTATTTTATTTTATTTTTGTAAATAGTGTTTTGTTTTAGTATGTAAGTATAGTATGTAAGTAGTAGTTAAGGGATACTGAGAGTATCGGGTTTTATGCCATTTTTTTCCCCGGAAGACCAAAATAGGTATTGAAAATTCACTAATGGAATATATGGGCTGGCCTCAGGTCATTTAAATTTTATAATAGATTGAGAAACTTTCTCGAAGAATCACTTTGATGCGAGGAAAAAACATGTATGTATGTAGGTATTGAAAATCTTATAACTTGTTAATATGGATGAATGGATAAATAAATACCAGGCCTGCTCTATGCGGCCAAGCATTAGTTCTTGTGCTGCATTCGTGAAGTGTTAAGTGAAATAAAAAAAAGTGAATAAAAATGACTGGTCGTGGTAAAGGTGGTAAAGGCTTGGGAAAAGGTGGCGCTAAACGTCATCGCAAAGTTTTGCGTGATAACATCCAAGGTATCACCAAACCAGCCATCCGTCGTTTGGCTCGCCGTGGCGGTGTAAAACGTATTTCTGGATTGATCTACGAAGAAACCCGTGGTGTTCTGAAAGTGTTTTTGGAAAACGTTATTCGTGATGCCGTCACATATACTGAACACGCCAAGCGCAAAACTGTCACCGCTATGGATGTTGTATATGCTTTGAAGAGACAAGGCCGCACTTTGTACGGTTTCGGCGGTTAAATTAATTTTTGACGTCTGATGGAAAAATAACTGTTTAACATCTTTAAAACAAAAAACCAATCGGTCCTTTTCAGGACCACAAAATATATTATAAAAGAGATTTTATTATTTTTCAAATACATACATGCAATATATTTACGCATTAGTTTTAGTACAGCTGTCTTTTATAATCATCGAATGAATAACTTTACTCCAACATACGTTAGCGTCCTTTTGTCTCTCTCTCTCTCTCTGTTTGGTGAGTGTTCATCATGTATACAAAGCATAGCAACACACACACACACAAGCGTTCCCGCTTTTATTTCTCACTGTCGATGAATACTCATTTAGCCGACGATTTTAGTCAACGATTTAAAAAGTAAAACATTTATCGTATTAATTTTTGCGTCAGTTGTAAAATCACAGTGACTTTGAATGAGTTATTTTTCGGATTTGACTTTACATAAAGCGAATTGAAATAGAATTGAATTGAAATAGAATTGAAGAAACTTTTTTCAGCTAAAATATTTTCTTTATTCGATAAATGTTAGGAGTAAAATATTTTCTTTATTCGATAAATGTTAGGATTAGCTAAGGTTTGAATACATATTTGGTCTCTTTTGAAAATTTTTTTGTCGTCCTGAAAAGGACGGATTGTTTCGAATTAGTACGATGGTCTGTAGTTTCTTTGATTTTCATTATTTTCTTGAAATAATTTAAGCCTTCTTTTCGGTCTTCTTGGGCAAAAGTACAGCCTGGATGTTTGGCAATACACCACCTTGAGCAATGGTGACACCAGACAACAATTTGTTCAATTCTTCGTCATTACGGATAGCCAATTGCAAATGACGGGGAATGATTCTCGTCTTCTTATTGTCACGAGCGGCGTTGCCAGCCAACTCAAGAACTTCAGCGGCCAAATACTCCATAACGGCAGCTAAATACACTGGAGCACCGGCACCAACACGTTCAGCATAGTTGCCTTTGCGCAACAGACGATGGATACGACCGACGGGGAATTGCAGACCAGCACGATTGGAACGGGACTTTGCCTTTCCCTTAACTTTGCCACCTTTACCACGACCAGACATTTTCACTTTTTAATTTCACTGTTTAACACTTCACTGCAAAGACACAAATGTATAAATTTTGGATGTAAACGTCACTATTTATAGTTTCTGTCTGAGCCGTTTCTCGCACATGAGGGTTGTTCTGCTTAACCGTGAGTAGTCTCTCTCTCGTTGATATTCGTGCACACAAAATTGTAGATAACCGACCAGAAACGCGGGCAAACGAATTATTGTGAAAAAGTGTTTGAAGTGTTTGTGTGCAACTAACTAAAAGTGAAAAATGCCTCCTAAAACCAGTGGTAAAGCAGCTAAAAAGGCCGGCAAAGCCCAGAAGAACATCACCAAGAGTGATAAGCAAAAGAAACGCAAGAGGAAGGAAAGTTACGCTATCTACATCTACAAAGTGTTGAAGCAAGTACATCCCGATACTGGTATTTCATCAAAGGCCATGAGTATCATGAACAGTTTTGTTAATGATATCTTTGAACGTATTGCCGCTGAGGCCTCTCGTTTGGCTCACTACAACAAGCGTTCAACCATCACCAGTCGGGAAATTCAAACTGCTGTCCGTCTTTTGTTGCCCGGTGAATTGGCTAAGCATGCTGTCAGTGAAGGTACCAAGGCTGTCACCAAATACACCAGCTCTAAGTAAATATGCTGCCTGATTTCATTCATCTAACGTGTTACAAAATCCCTAAAAGGCCCTTTTCAGGGCCACAACAAAAATTATAAAAGAGATTTTATTCCTTTTAAACACTAAAAAAAAAAATCATCATTTTAGCTAAATAAACATATTACAAAAATTTGTGACTTTGTTTTTGCCGTCGGCAAATTGGAAATTGCACACATTTCATCTTCATAGTCGCATGGTTTCCTATTGTCGAATGGTTTCCAATTGCCGTCAGAAAATTGAGAATTTGTTTGGTTTTGCCAAGCAAAATTTTTATTATAATTTTTTACGAAGACTTTTTTTGTACACTGTCGAAATAAATGAATTGTTCGAAATTTCCATTTCATTCGAATCAACAGTGAACACAAAACGTTTTCGTACAAAATATTTATTCGATTTTGCCGTCGGCAAATTGAACATTTCATATATTTTATTTCCGTAGAGAATGTAATAGTCATTTGTTTTCCTGTTGCCGTCATAAAATTTATAAATTTTGCTGTTTTACCAAAGCTAGTGTATTTTATAAATTTTCTGCGTAAACTTTTGTTCTACACTGTCGATATAAATGAAATGTTCGAAATTTTCAATTCATTCGAATCAACAATGAACACAAAAAGTTTTCGTAGAAAATTTTTAATTCGATTTTGCCGACGGAAAATTTAAAATTTCATATATTTCATTTCCATAGAGAATGTAATAACCGCATGGTTTCCTATTGCCATCAGAAAATTTATCATTTTTGCTGTTTTACCAAATCTACAGTATTTTATACATTTGCAGTGTAAACTTTTGTTCTACACTGTCGATACAAATGAATTGTTCGAAATTTTCATTTCATTCCTATCGATCGACAGTGTGGAAAAAAAGTGTTTGTAGAAAATTTCATTTTCATAAAGAATGCTGTAATAGTGTCATTTTTTCGCATTGCCGTCGGTAAATTAACAAATTTGCCAATAAGCAATAAACACATAATCGTTTGAATCGTAAAATTATTTCTCTTTTTGTAAAATAATTTGTAGCCCTGAAAAGGGCTTTTGATATAATACTTTCGAATATCGAAAAAATCATTATGTAAGTAATTTTTGGAAAAATTACTTCTTAGCGGCGGCCTTTTTGGCAGCTGGCTTCTTTGCTGGAGCAGCTTTTTTGGGTTTAGCAGCAGCTGCGCTTTTTGCCTTAGGTGCCTTTGGTTTGGTTGCTGATTTGGCGGCAGTTTTAACTGGTTTTGCCTTAACGGTGCCGGTCTTTTTGGCGGTTTTTGCCTTTGCCTTTTCTGTCTTCTTCTTTTCGGCGGTTTTCTTGGCAGCAGATGGTTTTTTTGCAGCCACTTTCTTTTCACCGGTGGCTTTAGCTTTCTTGGGAGCAACTGCCTTCTTCTTTTTGTCACCAGCGGGTTTTGTCTTCTTGACAGCGGTTTTTGCTTTGGGTTCTTTGGAAGCAGCAGGCGACAATTTAAATGAACCAGAAGCACCCTTACCTTTGGTTTGAATAAGTTTTCCACTGGCAACGGCGGTCTTCAAGTATTTCTTGATGAAAGGAGCCAACTTTTGAGCATCTACTTTGTACGTGCTGGCAAGATATTTCTTGATGGCAGGAAGAGATGAACCACCACGTTCTTTCAATGCTTTGATGGCAGCATCGACCATTTGTTGGGTTGGTGGATGAGAAGGAGCTGATGGCTTCTTTGCCTTAGCAGCCTTCTTTGGTGTTTTTTTCTCGGCAGCTGGAGTAGCAGCAACAGGAGAGGCGGTAGTTTCAACGGCAGCAGAGTCAGACATTTTCACTGTTTTAAAATTTCACGTTTTACACTTATAGTTTGCGTATTGGAATTTTTGCTTTTTGGTGACTACTTCGAAAAGATGAGAAGTGCATAGGAGGCTCTATGACATTTTTTACAAAAATTGTGTGGAAGCGTGTAGAAAATTTAACAAAAGTTTTCGTAGAATTTTCTCTTTGGCGCTAATACGGGCCAAGTTTTTATTAAAACTTTTTTCCAAATATCTTCTATAGATATACAGCTATCTGGTAAAGTATATTGTTTAAAATTTCATTCCACCGTCTACTTGCTATACACTTTTTAGTTGACAGATTGTAAAAATCTCAGTATGAATTTCCAACTAAATTGATAAAATTTAAGAATTTTTGTTAATTTTTTTAAAATAAAAGTATGCTATAATGAAATTGTATATGTTTTCTTTAGAATCATCAAACAATTTCATCTCAAATATTAGTGGAAATGCGATAAAAATGCCTCCAAGTATATACCCTATGACCGTATAATTTTCCCATATTGCTACATTTTCCATGGAATAAAATTTATTTCAGTAATTGTTTAAAAAAACTTAAATATATTAAAGCTTTTATAAAATTTACTTTAATTTAAATAAAAATGCAATCCTTTTCATAAAAAACATTACAAATTTCGATAAATTCTGTGGTTTCTATTTCTCTGTATTTACATCTTTAGTACTACCTTCGAATGAGTACACACAAGAATGAAGGTAAATTTTTGTACAAATTCATGTCGATTTTATATTGTTATTATTGCAATTTGTAACACTTTTCTATACGAAAACATGTTTAGGATTTCTTTTAGTAAAATATTTACTTATTTCTATAAAAAAATTAAACAAAATCTTTAGTTTTTCAACATATTTCGATAATATAAATTCTATTTGATAGCATAGGTGTGTAACCCATACTGAAATGTTCAAATTATCCAAAACCAATCACTAATCTTGTTTTATAGTTTGATGAATATGAAATATAAAACATTTTAACAAAATGCTGTTAAATTATTTAGCGTGTTGCAAAAAAATGTATGTTCAATAAATGAAAACTTAAAAGAGAAAGAGAGAAAATTGGTAAAAATCGAAAAATACAAACTTCAAACGAACTCAAAAGAGAATTGGAAAAATAACTTCAAACAAAGTTACACATTTTTTACCTAAACTTTCTTTATACACTGTCGTTATAAACTATAATTTCGAAATTTCATTTCATTCCTACCGACAGTGAACTCAAAAATGTATTTTGCTAAATAATTCTAAAATTTTAGAACATAAATTGGAAATAAGAAGGCAAATAATTCAAAAGCAAAAAAAATACAATAGTATGAAATAACAGACTATTTTCGCCTCAAATTCTTCAGAATAAAACATCTAAAATGGTCAAAATGCAAAACGAACATTTATTAATTTTTATTGAAACTGTCATTTCTTTATTTATTATCTCTCTCTCAGCCAGTTTCAAAAATGTCCACATAGTAAATTACTCGCCTAAAAAAAAAATAATTAATTCAAGTGTCAAAATCCAAATATTATCTTTTTTCATAAATTATTTGTGGTCCTGAAAAGGACCGATTGTTTTTGTATGTAAAAATGTTATTTTGATTTGATATTTGCATAACTTCTTAGGCACGTTCACCACGAATACGTCTGGCCAATTGGATGTCCTTTGGCATGATAGTGACACGCTTGGCATGGATAGCGCACAAGTTGGTATCTTCGAAAAGACCAACCAAGTAGGCTTCGCTAGCCTCTTGCAATGCCATAACAGCAGAGCTCTGGAAACGCAAATCTGTTTTGAAATCTTGAGCGATTTCACGTACCAAACGTTGGAAGGGCAATTTGCGGATCAGCAACTCAGTACTTTTTTGGTAACGACGGATTTCACGCAAAGCAACGGTACCAGGGCGATAACGATGTGGCTTCTTAACACCACCAGTGGCTGGGGCACTCTTGCGAGCAGCCTTAGTAGCCAATTGTTTACGTGGTGCTTTGCCACCAGTCGATTTACGGGCAGTTTGCTTAGTACGAGCCATTTTTCACTTTTCACTTCACTTTAGCACAATATGAACACAGACACTGTCAACACTGTAATAGTGGATTCGAAAAGAGGATACCGACTTATATAGAAAAATTCTACTGATCGTATAGGGGTGTGTTGGCACATTAATACTCAGAGTATAGACGACAATGCTACGAATACTAACCGAATACACACACACATATATCTAAACAACCAATGAGAACGCTTCAATGCGTTTGAAATAGCTGTGGATTTGGTATAAATATGAGAGGTCTTGATGCGGCCAAGCATTAGTTCTTGTGCTGCATTCGTGAAGTGTTAAGTGAAATAAAAAAAAGTGAATAAAAATGACTGGTCGTGGTAAAGGTGGTAAAGGCTTGGGAAAAGGTGGCGCTAAACGTCATCGCAAAGTTTTGCGTGATAACATCCAAGGTATCACCAAACCAGCCATCCGTCGTTTGGCTCGCCGTGGCGGTGTAAAACGTATTTCTGGATTGATCTACGAAGAAACCCGTGGTGTTCTGAAAGTGTTTTTGGAAAACGTTATTCGTGATGCCGTCACATATACTGAACACGCCAAGCGCAAAACTGTCACCGCTATGGATGTTGTATATGCTTTGAAGAGACAAGGCCGCACTTTGTACGGTTTCGGCGGTTAAATTAATTTTTGACGTCTGATGGAAAAATAACTGTTTAACATCTTTAAAACAAAAAACCAATCGGTCCTTTTCAGGACCACAAAATATATTATAAAAGAGATTTTATTATTTTTCAAATACATACATGCAATATATTTACGCATTAGTTTTAGTACAGCTGTCTTTTATAATCATCGAATGAATAACTTTACTCCAACATACGTTAGCGTCCTTTTGTCTCTCTCTCTCTCTCTGTTTGGTGAGTGTTCATCATGTATACAAAGCATAGCAACACACACACACACAAGCGTTCCCGCTTTTATTTCTCACTGTCGATGAATACTCATTTAGCCGACGATTTTAGTCAACGATTTAAAAAGTAAAACATTTATCGTATTAATTTTTGCGTCAGTTGTAAAATCACAGTGACTTTGAATGAGTTATTTTTCGGATTTGACTTTACATAAAGCGAATTGAAATAGAATTGAATTGAAATAGAATTGAAGAAACTTTTTTCAGCTAAAATATTTTCTTTATTCGATAAATGTTAGGAGTAAAATATTTTCTTTATTCGATAAATGTTAGGATTAGCTAAGGTTTGAATACATATTTGGTCTCTTTTGAAAATTTTTTTGTCGTCCTGAAAAGGACGGATTGTTTCGAATTAGTACGATGGTCTGTAGTTTCTTTGATTTTCATTATTTTCTTGAAATAATTTAAGCCTTCTTTTCGGTCTTCTTGGGCAAAAGTACAGCCTGGATGTTTGGCAATACACCACCTTGAGCAATGGTGACACCAGACAACAATTTGTTCAATTCTTCGTCATTACGGATAGCCAATTGCAAATGACGGGGAATGATTCTCGTCTTCTTATTGTCACGAGCGGCGTTGCCAGCCAACTCAAGAACTTCAGCGGCCAAATACTCCATAACGGCAGCTAAATACACTGGAGCACCGGCACCAACACGTTCAGCATAGTTGCCTTTGCGCAACAGACGATGGATACGACCGACGGGGAATTGCAGACCAGCACGATTGGAACGGGACTTTGCCTTTCCCTTAACTTTGCCACCTTTACCACGACCAGACATTTTCACTTTTTAATTTCACTGTTTAACACTTCACTGCAAAGACACAAATGTATAAATTTTGGATGTAAACGTCACTATTTATAGTTTCTGTCTGAGCCGTTTCTCGCACATGAGGGTTGTTCTGCTTAACCGTGAGTAGTCTCTCTCTCGTTGATATTCGTGCACACAAAATTGTAGATAACCGACCAGAAACGCGGGCAAACGAATTATTGTGAAAAAGTGTTTGAAGTGTTTGTGTGCAACTAACTAAAAGTGAAAAATGCCTCCTAAAACCAGTGGTAAAGCAGCTAAAAAGGCCGGCAAAGCCCAGAAGAACATCACCAAGAGTGATAAGCAAAAGAAACGCAAGAGGAAGGAAAGTTACGCTATCTACATCTACAAAGTGTTGAAGCAAGTACATCCCGATACTGGTATTTCATCAAAGGCCATGAGTATCATGAACAGTTTTGTTAATGATATCTTTGAACGTATTGCCGCTGAGGCCTCTCGTTTGGCTCACTACAACAAGCGTTCAACCATCACCAGTCGGGAAATTCAAACTGCTGTCCGTCTTTTGTTGCCCGGTGAATTGGCTAAGCATGCTGTCAGTGAAGGTACCAAGGCTGTCACCAAATACACAAGCTCTAAGTAAATATGCTGCCTGATTTCATTCATCTAACGTGTTACAAAATCCCTAAAAGGCCCTTTTCAGGGCCACAACAAAAATTATAAAAGAGATTTTATTCCTTTTAAACACTAAAAAAAAATCATCATTTTAGCTAAATAAACATATTACAAAAATTTGTGACTTTGTTTTTGCCGTCGGCAAATTGGAAATTGCACACATTTCATCTTCATAGTCGCATGGTTTCCTATTGTCGAATGGTTTCCAATTGCCGTCAGAAAATTGAGAATTTGTTTGGTTTTGCCAAGCAAAATTTTTATTATAATTTTTTACGAAGACTTTTTTTGTACACTGTCGAAATAAATGAATTGTTCGAAATTTTCATTTCATTCGAATCAACAGTGAAAACAAAACGTTTTCGTACAAAATATTTATTCGATTTTGCCGTCGGCAAATTGAACATTTCATATATTTTATTTCCGTAGAGAATGTAATAGTCATTTGTTTTCCTGTTGCCGTCATAAAATTTATCAATTTTGCTGTTTTACCAAAGCTAGTGTATTTTATAAATTTTCTGCGTAAACTTTTGTTCTACACTGTCGATATAAATGAAATGTTCGAAATTTTCAATTCATTCGAATCAACAATGAACACAAAAAGTTTTCGTAGAAAATTTTTAATTCGATTTTGCCGACGGAAAATTTAAAATTTCATATATTTCATTTCCATAGAGAATGTAATAACCGCATGATTTCCTATTGCCATCAGAAAATTTATCATTTTTGCTGTTTTACCAAATCTACAGTATTTTATACATTTGCAGTGTAAACTTTTGTTCTACACTGTCGATACAAATGAATTGTTCGAAATTTTCATTTCATTCCTATCGATCGACAGTGTGGAAAAAAAGTGTTTGTAGAAAATTTCATTTTCATAAAGAATGCTGTAATAGTGTAATTTTTTCGCATTGCCGTCGGTAAATTAACAAATTTGCCAATAAGCAATAAACACATAATCGTTTGAATCGTAAAATTATTTCTCTTTTTGTAAAATAATTTGTAGCCCTGAAAAGGGCTTTTGATATAATACTTTCGAATATCGAAAAAATCATTATGTAAGTAATTTTTGGAAAAATTACTTCTTAGCGGCGGCCTTTTTGGCAGCTGGCTTCTTTGCTGGAGCAGCTTTTTTGGGTTTAGCAGCAGCTGCGCTTTTTGCCTTAGGTGCCTTTGGTTTGGTTGCTGATTTGGCGGCAGTTTTAACTGGTTTTGCCTTAACGGTGCCGGTCTTTTTGGCGGTTTTTGCCTTTGCCTTTTCTGTCTTCTTCTTTTCGGCGGTTTTCTTGGCAGCAGATGGTTTTTTTGCAGCCACTTTCTTTTCACCGGTGGCTTTAGCTTTCTTGGGAGCAACTGCCTTCTTCTTTTTGTCACCAGCGGGTTTTGTCTTCTTGACAGCGGTTTTTGCTTTGGGTTCTTTGGAAGCAGCAGGCGACAATTTAAATGAACCAGAAGCACCCTTACCTTTGGTTTGAATAAGTTTTCCACTGGCAACGGCGGTCTTCAAGTATTTCTTGATGAAAGGAGCCAACTTTTGAGCATCTACTTTGTAGGTGCTGGCAAGATATTTCTTGATGGCAGGAAGAGATGAACCACCACGTTCTTTCAATGCTTTGATGGCAGCATCGACCATTTGTTGGGTTGGTGGATGAGAAGGAGCTGATGGTTTCTTTGCCTTAGCAGCCTTCTTTGGTGTTTTTTTCTCGGCAGCTGGAGTAGCAGCAACAGGAGAGGCGGTAGTTTCAACGGCAGCAGAGTCAGACATTTTCACTGTTTTAAAATTTCACGTTTTACACTTATAGTTTGCGTATTGGAATTTTTGCTTTTTGGTGACTACTTCGAAAAGATGAGAAGTGCATAGGAGGCTCTATGACATTTTTTACAAAAATTGTGTGGAAGCGTGTAGAAAATTTAACAAAAGTTTTCGTAGAATTTTCTCTTTGGCGCTAATACGGGCCAAGTTTTTGTTAAAACTTTTTTCCAAATATCTTCTATAGATATACAGCTATCTGGTAAAGTATATTGTTTAAAATTTCATTCCACCGTCTACTTGCTATACACTTTTTAGTTGACAGATTGTAAAAATCTCAGTATGAATTTCCAACTAAATTGATAAAATTTAAGAATTTTTGTTAATTTTTTTAAAATAAAATTATGCTATAATGAAATTGTATATGTTTTCTTTAGAATCATCAAACAATTTCATCTCAAATATTAGTGGAAATGCGATAAAAATGCCTCCAAGTATATACCCTATGACCGTATAATTTTCCCATATTGCTACATTTTCCATGGAATAAAATTTATTTCAGTAATTGTTTAAAAAAACTTAAATATATTAAAGCTTTTATAAAATTTACTTTAATTTAAATAAAAATGCAATCCTTTTCATAAAAAACATTACAAATTTCGATAAATTCTGTGGTTTCTATTTCTCTGTATTTACATCTTTAGTACTACCTTCGAATGAGTACACACAAGAATAAAGGTAAATTTTTGTACAAATTCATGTCGATTTTATATTGTTATTATTGCAATTTGTAACACTTTTCTATACGAAAACATGTTTAGGATTTCTTTTAGTAAAATATTTACTTATTTCTATAAAAAAAATTAAACAAAATCTTTAGTTTTTCAACATATTTCGATAATATAAATTCTATTTGATAGCATAGGTGTGTAACCCATACTGAAATGTTCAAATTATCCAAAACCAATCACTAATCTTGTTTTATAGATTGATGAATATGAAATATAAAACATTTTAACAAAATGCTGTTAAATTATTAAGCGTGTTGCAAAAAAAGGTATGTTCAATAAATGAAAACTTAAAAGAGACAGAGAGAAAATTGGTAAAAATCGAACAATACAAACTTCAAACGAACTCAAAAGAGAATTGGTAAAATAACTTCAAACAAAGCGTCATTACACATTTTTTACCTAAACTTTCTTTGTACACTGTCGTTATAAACTATAATTTCGAAATTTCATTTCATTCCTACCGACAGTGAACTCAAAAATGTATTTTGCTAAATAATTCTAAAATTTTAGAACATAAATTGGAAATAAGAAGGCAAATAATTCAAAAGCAAAAAAAATACAATTGTATGAAATAACAGACTATTTTCGCCTCAAATTCTTCAGAATAAAACATCTAAAATGGTCAAAATGCAAAACGAACATTTATTAATTTTTATTGAAACTATCATTTCTTTATTTATTATCTCTCTCTCAGCCAGTTTCAAAAATGTCCACATAGTAAATTACTCGCCTAAAAAAAAAATAATTAATTCAAGTGTCAAAATCCAAATATTATCTTTTTTCATAAATTATTTGTGGTCCTGAAAAGGACCGATTGTTTTTGTATGTAAAAATTTTAGTTTGATTTGATATTTGCATAACTTCTTAGGCACGTTCACCACGAATACGTCTGGCCAATTGGATGTCCTTTGGCATGATAGTGACACGCTTGGCATGGATAGCGCACAAGTTGGTATCTTCGAAAAGACCAACCAAGTAGGCTTCGCTAGCCTCTTGCAATGCCATAACAGCAGAGCTCTGGAAACGCAAATCTGTTTTGAAATCTTGAGCGATTTCACGTACCAAACGTTGGAAGGGCAATTTGCGGATCAGCAACTCAGTACTTTTTTGGTAACGACGGATTTCACGCAAAGCAACGGTACCAGGGCGATAACGATGTGGCTTCTTAACACCACCAGTGGCTGGGGCACTCTTGCGAGCAGCCTTAGTAGCCAATTGTTTACGTGGTGCTTTGCCACCAGTCGATTTACGGGCAGTTTGCTTAGTACGAGCCATTTTTCACTTTTCACTTCACTTTAGCACAATATGAACACAGACACTGTCAACACTGTAATAGTGGATTCGAAAAGAGGATACCGACTTATATAGAAAAATTCTACCGATCGTATAGGGGTGTGTTGGCACGTTAATACTCAGAGTATAGACGACAATGCTACGAATACTAACCGAATACACACACACATATATCTAAACAACCAATGAGAACGCTTCAATGCGTTTGAAATAGCTGTGGATTTGGTATAAATATGAGAGGTCTTGATGCGGCCAAGCATTAGTTCTTGTGCTGCATTCGTGAAGTGTTAAGTGAAATAAAAAAAAGTGAATAAAAATGACTGGTCGTGGTAAAGGTGGTAAAGGCTTGGGAAAAGGTGGCGCTAAACGTCATCGCAAAGTTTTGCGTGATAACATCCAAGGTATCACCAAACCAGCCATCCGTCGTTTGGCTCGCCGTGGCGGTGTAAAACGTATTTCTGGATTGATCTACGAAGAAACCCGTGGTGTTCTGAAAGTGTTTTTGGAAAACGTTATTCGTGATGCCGTCACATATACTGAACACGCCAAGCGCAAAACTGTCACCGCTATGGATGTTGTATATGCTTTGAAGAGACAAGGCCGCACTTTGTACGGTTTCGGCGGTTAAATTAATTTTTGACGTCTGATGGAAAAATAACCGTTTAACATCTTTAAAACAAAAAACCAATCGGTCCTTTTCAGGACCACAAAATATATTATAAAAGAGATTTTATTATTTTTCAAATACATGCAATATATTTACCCATTAGTTTTAGTACAGCTGTGTTTTATAATCATCGAATGAATAACTTTACTCCAACATACGTTAGCGTCCTTTTGTCTCTCTCTCTCCCTGTTTGGTGAGTGTTCATCATGTATACAAAGCATAGCAACACACACACACACAAGCGTTCCCGCTTTTATTTCTCACTGTCGATGAATACTCATTTAGCCGACGATTTTAGTCAACGATTTAAAAAGTAAAACATTTATCGTATTAATTTTTGCGTCAGTTGTAAAATCAGTGACTTAGAATGAGTTATTTTTCGGATTTGACTATTTTACGTAAAACTTATTTTGGTAGAATTGAATTGAAATAGAATTGAAGAAACTTTTTTCAGCTAAAATATTTTCTTTATTCGATAAATGTTAGGATTAGCTAAGGTTTGAATACATATTTGGTCTCTTTTGAAAATTTTTTTGTCGTCCTGAAAAGGACGGATTGTTTCGAATTAGTACGATGGTCTGTAGTTTCTTTGATTTTCATTATTTTCTTGAAATAATTTAAGCCTTCTTTTCGGTCTTCTTGGGCAAAAGTACAGCCTGGATGTTTGGCAATACACCACCTTGAGCAATGGTGACACCAGACAACAATTTGTTCAATTCTTCGTCATTACGGATAGCCAATTGCAAATGACGGGGAATGATTCTCGTCTTCTTATTGTCACGAGCGGCGTTGCCAGCCAACTCAAGAACTTCAGCGGCCAAATACTCCATAACGGCAGCTAAATACACAGGAGCACCGGCACCAACACGTTCAGCATAGTTGCCTTTGCGCAACAGACGATGGATACGACCGACGGGGAATTGCAGACCAGCACGATTGGAACGGGACTTTGCCTTTCCCTTAACTTTGCCACCTTTACCACGACCAGACATTTTCACTTTTTAATTTCACTGTTTAACACTTCACTGCAAAGACACAAATGTATAAATTTTGGATGTAAACGTCACTATTTATAGTTTCTGTCTGAGCCGTTTCTCGCACATGAGGGTTGTTCTGCTTAACCGTGAGTAGTCTCTCTCTCGTTGATATTCGTGCACACAAAATTGTAGATAACCGACCAGAAACGCGGGCAAACGTATTATTGTGAAAAAGTGTTTGAAGTGTTTGTGTGCAACTAAGTAAAAGTGAAAAATGCCTCCTAAAACCAGTGGTAAAGCAGCTAAAAAGGCCGGCAAAGCCCAGAAGAACATCACCAAGAGTGATAAGCAAAAGAAACGCAAGAGGAAGGAAAGTTACGCTATCTACATCTACAAAGTGTTGAAGCAAGTACATCCCGATACTGGTATTTCATCAAAGGCCATGAGTATCATGAACAGTTTTGTTAATGATATCTTTGAACGTATTGCCGCTGAGGCCTCTCGTTTGGCTCACTACAACAAGCGTTCAACCATCACCAGTCGGGAAATTCAAACTGCTGTCCGTCTTTTGTTGCCCGGTGAATTGGCTAAGCATGCTGTCAGTGAAGGTACCAAGGCTGTCACCAAATACACAAGCTCTAAGTAAATATGCTGCCTGATTTCATTCATCTAACGTGTTACAAAATCCCTAAAAGGCCCTTTTCAGGGCCACAACAAAAATTATAAAAGAGATTTTATTCCTTTTAAACACTAAAAAAAAATCATCATTTTAGCTAAATAAACATATTACAAAAATTTGTGACTTTGTTTTTGCCGTCGGCAAATTGGAAATTGCACACATTTCATCTTCATAGTCGCATGGTTTCCTATTGTCGAATGGTTTCCAATTGCCGTCAGAAAATTGAGAATTTGTTTGGTTTTGCCAAGCAAAATTTTTATTATAATTTTTTACGAAGACTTTTTTTGTACACTGTCGAAATAAATGAATTGTTCGAAATTTTCATTTCATTCGAATCAACAGTGAAAACAAAACGTTTTCGTACAAAATATTTATTCGATTTTGCCGTCGGCAAATTGAACATTTCATATATTTTATTTCCGTAGAGAATGTAATAGTCATTTGTTTTCCTGTTGCCGTCATAAAATTTATCAATTTTGCTGTTTTACCAAAGCTAGTGTATTTTATAAATTTTCTGCGTAAACTTTTGTTCTACACTGTCGATATAAATGAAATGTTCGAAATTTTCAATTCATTCGAATCAACAATGAACACAAAAAGTTTTCGTAGAAAATTTTTAATTCGATTTTGCCGACGGAAAATTTAAAATTTCATATATTTCATTTCCATAGAGAATGTAATAACCGCATGATTTCCTATTGCCATCAGAAAATTTATCATTTTTGCTGTTTTACCAAATCTACAGTATTTTATACATTTGCAGTGTAAACTTTTGTTCTACACTGTCGATACAAATGAATTGTTCGAAATTTTCATTTCATTCCTATCGATCGACAGTGTGGAAAAAAAGTGTTTGTAGAAAATTTCATTTTCATAAAGAATGCTGTAATAGTGTAATTTTTTCGCATTGCCGTCGGTAAATTAACAAATTTGCCAATAAGCAATAAACACATAATCGTTTGAATCGTAAAATTATTTCTCTTTTTGTAAAATAATTTGTAGCCCTGAAAAGGGCTTTTGATATAATACTTTCGAATATCGAAAAAATCATTATGTAAGTAATTTTTGGAAAAATTACTTCTTAGCGGCGGCCTTTTTGGCAGCTGGCTTCTTTGCTGGAGCAGCTTTTTTGGGTTTAGCAGCAGCTGCGCTTTTTGCCTTAGGTGCCTTTGGTTTGGTTGCTGATTTGGCGGCAGTTTTAACTGGTTTTGCCTTAACGGTGCCGGTCTTTTTGGCGGTTTTTGCCTTTGCCTTTTCTGTCTTCTTCTTTTCGGCGGTTTTCTTGGCAGCAGATGGTTTTTTTGCAGCCACTTTCTTTTCACCGGTGGCTTTAGCTTTCTTGGGAGCAACTGCCTTCTTCTTTTTGTCACCAGCGGGTTTTGTCTTCTTGACAGCGGTTTTTGCTTTGGGTTCTTTGGAAGCAGCAGGCGACAATTTAAATGAACCAGAAGCACCCTTACCTTTGGTTTGAATAAGTTTTCCACTGGCAACGGCGGTCTTCAAGTATTTCTTGATGAAAGGAGCCAACTTTTGAGCATCTACTTTGTAGGTGCTGGCAAGATATTTCTTGATGGCAGGAAGAGATGAACCACCACGTTCTTTCAATGCTTTGATGGCAGCATCGACCATTTGTTGGGTTGGTGGATGAGAAGGAGCTGATGGTTTCTTTGCCTTAGCAGCCTTCTTTGGTGTTTTTTTCTCGGCAGCTGGAGTAGCAGCAACAGGAGAGGCGGTAGTTTCAACGGCAGCAGAGTCAGACATTTTCACTGTTTTAAAATTTCACGTTTTACACTTATAGTTTGCGTATTGGAATTTTTGCTTTTTGGTGACTACTTCGAAAAGATGAGAAGTGCATAGGAGGCTCTATGACATTTTTTACAAAAATTGTGTGGAAGCGTGTAGAAAATTTAACAAAAGTTTTCGTAGAATTTTCTCTTTGGCGCTAATACGGGCCAAGTTTTTGTTAAAACTTTTTTCCAAATATCTTCTATAGATATACAGCTATCTGGTAAAGTATATTGTTTAAAATTTCATTCCACCGTCTACTTGCTATACACTTTTTAGTTGACAGATTGTAAAAATCTCAGTATGAATTTCCAACTAAATTGATAAAATTTAAGAATTTTTGTTAATTTTTTTAAAATAAAATTATGCTATAATGAAATTGTATATGTTTTCTTTAGAATCATCAAACAATTTCATCTCAAATATTAGTGGAAATGCGATAAAAATGCCTCCAAGTATATACCCTATGACCGTATAATTTTCCCATATTGCTACATTTTCCATGGAATAAAATTTATTTCAGTAATTGTTTAAAAAAACTTAAATATATTAAAGCTTTTATAAAATTTACTTTAATTTAAATAAAAATGCAATCCTTTTCATAAAAAACATTACAAATTTCGATAAATTCTGTGGTTTCTATTTCTCTGTATTTACATCTTTAGTACTACCTTCGAATGAGTACACACAAGAATAAAGGTAAATTTTTGTACAAATTCATGTCGATTTTATATTGTTATTATTGCAATTTGTAACACTTTTCTATACGAAAACATGTTTAGGATTTCTTTTAGTAAAATATTTACTTATTTCTATAAAAAAAATTAAACAAAATCTTTAGTTTTTCAACATATTTCGATAATATAAATTCTATTTGATAGCATAGGTGTGTAACCCATACTGAAATGTTCAAATTATCCAAAACCAATCACTAATCTTGTTTTATAGATTGATGAATATGAAATATAAAACATTTTAACAAAATGCTGTTAAATTATTAAGCGTGTTGCAAAAAAAGGTATGTTCAATAAATGAAAACTTAAAAGAGACAGAGAGAAAATTGGTAAAAATCGAACAATACAAACTTCAAACGAACTCAAAAGAGAATTGGTAAAATAACTTCAAACAAAGCGTCATTACACATTTTTTACCTAAACTTTCTTTGTACACTGTCGTTATAAACTATAATTTCGAAATTTCATTTCATTCCTACCGACAGTGAACTCAAAAATGTATTTTGCTAAATAATTCTAAAATTTTAGAACATAAATTGGAAATAAGAAGGCAAATAATTCAAAAGCAAAAAAAATACAATTGTATGAAATAACAGACTATTTTCGCCTCAAATTCTTCAGAATAAAACATCTAAAATGGTCAAAATGCAAAACGAACATTTATTAATTTTTATTGAAACTATCATTTCTTTATTTATTATCTCTCTCTCAGCCAGTTTCAAAAATGTCCACATAGTAAATTACTCGCCTAAAAAAAAAATAATTAATTCAAGTGTCAAAATCCAAATATTATCTTTTTTCATAAATTATTTGTGGTCCTGAAAAGGACCGATTGTTTTTGTATGTAAAAATTTTAGTTTGATTTGATATTTGCATAACTTCTTAGGCACGTTCACCACGAATACGTCTGGCCAATTGGATGTCCTTTGGCATGATAGTGACACGCTTGGCATGGATAGCGCACAAGTTGGTATCTTCGAAAAGACCAACCAAGTAGGCTTCGCTAGCCTCTTGCAATGCCATAACAGCAGAGCTCTGGAAACGCAAATCTGTTTTGAAATCTTGAGCGATTTCACGTACCAAACGTTGGAAGGGCAATTTGCGGATCAGCAACTCAGTACTTTTTTGGTAACGACGGATTTCACGCAAAGCAACGGTACCAGGGCGATAACGATGTGGCTTCTTAACACCACCAGTGGCTGGGGCACTCTTGCGAGCAGCCTTAGTAGCCAATTGTTTACGTGGTGCTTTGCCACCAGTCGATTTACGGGCAGTTTGCTTAGTACGAGCCATTTTTCACTTTTCACTTCACTTTAGCACAATATGAACACAGACACTGTCAACACTGTAATAGTGGATTCGAAAAGAGGATACCGACTTATATAGAAAAATTCTACCGATCGTATAGGGGTGTGTTGGCACGTTAATACTCAGAGTATAGACGACAATGCTACGAATACTAACCGAATACACACACACATATATCTAAACAACCAATGAGAACGCTTCAATGCGTTTGAAATAGCTGTGGATTTGGTATAAATATGAGAGGTCTTGATGCGGCCAAGCATTAGTTCTTGTGCTGCATTCGTGAAGTGTTAAGTGAAATAAAAAAAAGTGAATAAAAATGACTGGTCGTGGTAAAGGTGGTAAAGGCTTGGGAAAAGGTGGCGCTAAACGTCATCGCAAAGTTTTGCGTGATAACATCCAAGGTATCACCAAACCAGCCATCCGTCGTTTGGCTCGCCGTGGCGGTGTAAAACGTATTTCTGGATTGATCTACGAAGAAACCCGTGGTGTTCTGAAAGTGTTTTTGGAAAACGTTATTCGTGATGCCGTCACATATACTGAACACGCCAAGCGCAAAACTGTCACCGCTATGGATGTTGTATATGCTTTGAAGAGACAAGGCCGCACTTTGTACGGTTTCGGCGGTTAAATTAATTTTTGACGTCTGATGGAAAAATAACCGTTTAACATCTTTAAAACAAAAAACCAATCGGTCCTTTTCAGGACCACAAAATATATTATAAAAGAGATTTTATTATTTTTCAAATACATGCAATATATTTACCCATTAGTTTTAGTACAGCTGTGTTTTATAATCATCGAATGAATAACTTTACTCCAACATACGTTAGCGTCCTTTTGTCTCTCTCTCTCCCTGTTTGGTGAGTGTTCATCATGTATACAAAGCATAGCAACACACACACACACAAGCGTTCCCGCTTTTATTTCTCACTGTCGATGAATACTCATTTAGCCGACGATTTTAGTCAACGATTTAAAAAGTAAAACATTTATCGTATTAATTTTTGCGTCAGTTGTAAAATCAGTGACTTAGAATGAGTTATTTTTCGGATTTGACTATTTTACGTAAAACTTATTTTGGTAGAATTGAATTGAAATAGAATTGAAGAAACTTTTTTCAGCTAAAATATTTTCTTTATTCGATAAATGTTAGGATTAGCTAAGGTTTGAATACATATTTGGTCTCTTTTGAAAATTTTTTTGTCGTCCTGAAAAGGACGGATTGTTTCGAATTAGTACGATGGTCTGTAGTTTCTTTGATTTTCATTATTTTCTTGAAATAATTTAAGCCTTCTTTTCGGTCTTCTTGGGCAAAAGTACAGCCTGGATGTTTGGCAATACACCACCTTGAGCAATGGTGACACCAGACAACAATTTGTTCAATTCTTCGTCATTACGGATAGCCAATTGCAAATGACGGGGAATGATTCTCGTCTTCTTATTGTCACGAGCGGCGTTGCCAGCCAACTCAAGAACTTCAGCGGCCAAATACTCCATAACGGCAGCTAAATACACAGGAGCACCGGCACCAACACGTTCAGCATAGTTGCCTTTGCGCAACAGACGATGGATACGACCGACGGGGAATTGCAGACCAGCACGATTGGAACGGGACTTTGCCTTTCCCTTAACTTTGCCACCTTTACCACGACCAGACATTTTCACTTTTTAATTTCACTGTTTAACACTTCACTGCAAAGACACAAATGTATAAATTTTGGATGTAAACGTCACTATTTATAGTTTCTGTCTGAGCCGTTTCTCGCACATGAGGGTTGTTCTGCTTAACCGTGAGTAGTCTCTCTCTCGTTGATATTCGTGCACACAAAATTGTAGATAACCGACCAGAAACGCGGGCAAACGTATTATTGTGAAAAAGTGTTTGAAGTGTTTGTGTGCAACTAAGTAAAAGTGAAAAATGCCTCCTAAAACCAGTGGTAAAGCAGCTAAAAAGGCCGGCAAAGCCCAGAAGAACATCACCAAGAGTGATAAGCAAAAGAAACGCAAGAGGAAGGAAAGTTACGCTATCTACATCTACAAAGTGTTGAAGCAAGTACATCCCGATACTGGTATTTCATCAAAGGCCATGAGTATCATGAACAGTTTTGTTAATGATATCTTTGAACGTATTGCCGCTGAGGCCTCTCGTTTGGCTCACTACAACAAGCGTTCAACCATCACCAGTCGGGAAATTCAAACTGCTGTCCGTCTTTTGTTGCCCGGTGAATTGGCTAAGCATGCTGTCAGTGAAGGTACCAAGGCTGTCACCAAATACACAAGCTCTAAGTAAATATGCTGCCTGATTTCATTCATCTAACGTGTTACAAAATCCCTAAAAGGCCCTTTTCAGGGCCACAACAAAAATTATAAAAGAGATTTTATTCCTTTTAAACACTAAAAAAAAATCATCATTTTAGCTAAATAAACATATTACAAAAATTTGTGACTTTGTTTTTGCCGTCGGCAAATTGGAAATTGCACACATTTCATCTTCATATTAATATTATAATTTTTTACAAACGTGGGGCAATATTAATAGTGAATTTTTCACAAACGTGGGGCATTTAACAAATAATTATTATATTTTTACAAAATAATTATGGGATATGTTACACGGTTAATATCGCTTCTTATAAGGCAAGAGTGGGGGAAGAAAGTGAAGTAGGAGAAAAATGTGATTTTTTGGACGCGAGAATCGTTTCTCGCGTCCAAAAAATCACATTTTTCTCCTACTTCACTTTCTTCCCCCACTCTTGGCACCTCACACCCCCACAATTCTCCTCCTTTCTTTCCTTCCCTTCCTTCTTCTCCTTCTTCTTTCTTCTCCCTCCTCCCACTCCTTCCCTACCCTCCTCTCTTCTTCCTCCCTATGGCTACACCCACCTAACCTCTCTCACTTCACTCACTACACCCACCCACTGGACAACTTCCATTCGACAAAGATGACAAACTACTCATTAATTGCTTAAACTCCATCATCCATCATCTATCTATCTTCCCCATCATCCCCATCCCATACCCCCAACGAATTGGAGGATTTATTATTTTTAACTAAACAACCTGCACGAGGAATCGAACCCATGCGCAACGCAACACTTGCTCAGCTCTCTACCGATTGGCCTACGGAGAGCTCATGCTCGGAGTGTTTATAATCGTGCTTTTTAACTAGTTACAACATTATCACTTGTAACTTAATAATTACCAACTTTCACTTGTTGAAGGCTCCTCTTGTAAAAGCACAACGATAATAGAAAATATTCACCACCCGAATATTCACCATTTTCACCACACGGCAAAAGCTCTTTTTGAACTACCATTTTCACTAGAATACGACAAAAAAAGCACACAAAAGCCATTGGTACTTACATTCTGTTTGAATTTGAAAATAAAATACAGATAATAGAAAGGCACATTGCATTTGATATTTTTTCATAATACAAAAGGGAAAAAGAATGGTTAAATAGTTTTTATTTTCAAGGAAATTTACCCTATTCCATCATTTGTGCGCCATCTCGAAAATTTCTATTGGCTGTTAAATCCAGCATTTATATTTCACCACCTAAGGTTTTCTATTATGTTTCAGCATATCATGGTAAAATTACGAGAAGGTAAAATCGTTTGAGCAACTGGTTTCATTTTGTTCATAGCATTGATCGTTTATGTTGTTAAACTCATTCATATATATGTATGTATATGTTTTTGTACTTTTTTGTATTCCTGTGTTGTTGGTATACATACTCACGTGTATAGATTGACAACTTAAGTGTGTGAAGTTAAAAAAAAAAGCTTGTTGTTGTCGGCAGCAATGTATACTGCTACTACTTTACTATAGACCATACCTTGTAATTAAAACAATAAAACTAAAAGCTTTTTGATAAAGCTAAATTAAGTTCACCACTCTTAGAGCGAGTTTCACACTCGTCATTTAAAAGCTCAATTTAAAAGCTGGCCATTAAGTTCACTGTGGACTTTTCTCACCAAAATAAAAATAAAAAATCATTTTTCTGTGAATTGTGAATTTTCTAATACGGCATCAAGCTTAAACATTTATTTCGCATTTATTTCATTGATTACACAATTACATTCCTCTTTGTTTATTATTCTGGTGTTTAAAAAAAAAACAGATCTTATTTATATCAACGATTTAAAAAAAAAAATAATATTTCTAACAAAAATAAAATGTAAGATCGACCAAGCGGGACTCGATACCAGCCCTATCTGACGGTAGCTGTATGCCCTACCCATCATGCCATCGCCGAGCCGACATTGGTCGAAGACTAGATGTGTATATTAAGAATACGTAATGAAGTGTAATTTTGTTATCAACAATGTTGTCAATTTGGTGCTTAAAACATTGTTTTTGGTGCTAATTCCGAAAATCTTAAAACTTAAATATAAATGGAAATAGCATAATTTGAATATTTTACCAAAACTCAAAGTGGTTTATCCGACATGGAAGTTACTTTTATTGTCATCTTACTAGATTACTATAGGGGTTTTGATGTATGGGAACAGAATATTTTATCCAAATTTCATATATCATATTAGATTTGTATTCGCCCAACTTTGATTTGTAACACAAAATTTTGTAATTATGTGGCGCTTTTTTGCAACCAAGTTCCTTATCGCACGTTGCGGGATGGGGGCTAAATGAAAAACTTTTAAACAACTTTTTTTAACTACATACTTTATTACAATCCATTATTGTCAACTATATTGGGTACTTTTGGTTTGGTTTGGTTTTAAGGGAAGTTTTCTAGGTGGAGCCTGTTTATTACATATTGTAGTTTTGAACCCAATAAAAAGTAAATTTAGAAAAACCAAATTGCAAGACTGCCACACCCATGAAATACAACCATAAGCATGAAATTACATTTGGTAAAAGGTAAATTTAGAAAAGCCAAAAAAAATAAATTTTCTTAAAAACAATACCTATTCATGTTCTTAAACAGAGTACCTACGTTTTCTTAAAAAAAGTAATTTTTTTAAATAAATACCTTTTCTTAAAAAAGTACTTTATCTTACAACAAATTGCCTTTTCTTAAAAAACTACATTTTCTTTAAAGAGTACCTTTACTCTTTTCTGGCGATAAGTACCCACTCTTAAAAATTTACATATTCTTCAAGAAAGGCACAATTCTAAGAAAAATTTTCATTTCTTAAAAAAAAAACCCTTTTCTTCAAAAAATACCTTCTCTTAAAAAATACCTTTTCTTACAAAAATTTCTTTTCTTAAAAGTACCTTTTTGTAAAAATAAAATAATAAATTTTCGTTTCTTTTCTTAATATAAGTCGTCTTTCTGAAAATAAGTAAAAAAAGTACATCTTTGTAAAAAAATTCATACTCTTAGGCTTATTCTTACAGAAAGTACTTCTTTGAAAGAAAAAAAAGAAGAATTTTTTATAATTGATTTTAATACACTTTTAGCTATTACTAATGGCGCTATGTATTCAAATATTGGAATTTAGAAATACTGCCTATTGAATGTATCGCATGTTAAATTCAAAAATATTTACTTTGCGTTTTGGCTTTTAGTCAGTATTGACAGGGCTGTGGTAGAATTTTATTTTTACCCGTTTCAACCCTGTTTAAAGGAGCTGTTAGTGCTTTTCATGAAACAAGAGTTGGCAACGGTGATTATCTACGTTATCGAATGCATTATAGTTTTTTCAATAGGAAAGTTTTATGGATGTGTTTGTTTTAAAGGGTTATATCAAAATTATATAAGGTCGCAATTATATCTTTATTGTACCTTTTTCAAACCCGACAGCATTGATATTCATGACTCGACTAATTGGTACTAAAAATCAACTGTAAAAACGTACATATTGTCTCATTTGTTTGATGAAACGCCGCATATGATTTTCCAACCCGAATAATAAATTAAACATTTTAAAAACATGGTCAGCGCTCAGGTAAAATGATTAAAAATCAAATGAGCATGTAATGAACCAACCAAGCTACAATATTTCAACAAATATTACTTCATAAACAAAAATTTGAATTAAAAAAAATTTGCCCCGGGTGGGATTTGAACCCACGACCTATTGAAAATTTTCGTTTGATACTGAGGAAATCAATAACTGTCAAAATTATAATGAGTAACCAGTATAAAATATTTATGTACTATGGTCCCTTAAGTATGAAAATTTCTAAGCATAGAGGTCTTTTTTTTAAATAAAATTTAAAATTTTTGAGACTTTCTCCACATAATTTATCACAAATCCAAAACGCATAATCCGATTTTTGTTGAAATAGATTTAAGTTTAAGTTTAAGTTTAAGTTTAAGTTTAAGTTTAAGTTTAAGTTTATTTGATTAGTATTTAAAATACTTTAAAGTTTCATGTATTACATTAAAAATTAATGTGAGTCCGACCACAGGGGAGATGGGTAAACATCTAGTAATGAAATTTTTTTTTTAAGTTGGAAGCACTTATGCTTTTAGTATATTTTTTTAATTAATCAATTAAAAGTATCAAAACTTTCAATATTGTAAATACATAGGAATTTGCTGGTTTTTGTTTGTTTTATTTAACTTATTTGGTTAGTAAATGGGCACACTGCAGTATATATTTACTGCATTAAAAATTACAGTAAGCAGTAAATTTACTGATTACTGAAAAAATTCAGTAAATTTTTACTGATAATGAAATTTAATTTGCATTGCCAGTAAAATGATAGGGCCGTATTCATAATAATCAGTAATCTGGCATTACTGATTACTGAAAATTCAATGCACCTCATCATAACCATGTAGGCACTTTGCTGAAAAAAATTTTAGTAATCAGTAAAAATTTACTAGTTAAAGAATTATTTTTACTGAAATTTTAGTAGTACTACAAAGTGTCCATCTATGGTAAATGCCGTAAGTACAAATAGTTAATATTGGCTTATGGTAACTAAAATAAGATACATATTTAAATTTTTGACTCGATTGTATTTAAAAATCTATGGAAAACTGCATCCATAGTAGTGGAATTGTTAGTTGTGGGTGTTTGTGGAGAATTGCTCATATGCAAGTGGAAAACGTCAAATAAAAATTTTGATAAAGCTTGCGACTGTGGGTTTGCAAAATTTGTATTAAAATCTCCACCCACAATAATTGGCATGAGATGGAGATTGTTACCCAATTGTCGTGCACCAGCTTCAATGTAAGGCAACAGTACGTAATGAAGATATGTTATAATCTTAATTTATATTGGAATCTAATATAAATTTTGTTAGAATTAACATTACCTCCACTCAGCTTTGATACACTTTATGTTGTTTTATGTTCTGAGTTATAATTTTTTGTAAAATATTTTAGTATTTTGTATTTGTTGCGGTTGACAAGTTATTAATCAGCTGTTTACTGAAATGTAATGCATGTAGTTATTTTATAGCAATGGTTTTCGAAAATTAGTAGCTACTATTGCACACTAGATGCTGCTTATATGCAGCTGTTAAGTATGAATGACAATCTCAAAGACGAAGAAGACTTATAGTTTGACAAGTTTCGTTTTTAGTTTTCCTTATTTTGCTTTGTTTTAGTAAATTTCTTATTAAAAGGTCAAAAAATCTTTTTAAAAGTTATTAAAATTAAATGTTTTTGTATTCGTTTTATTTATTTATTTTCATTTGCCTACGATAACATAATGTTCGACAATTAGTGAAAATTAGTAGCTACTATTGCACACTAGATGGTGCTGAGTATATTGTAGGCAGTGTATGATTACACTAATACACTCATACATAGCTCACACCGATTTGATAACGCTTTACGATTGGTTAACGATTACATCGCACATCTTACTCTAAATTTGTGATTGTATTGTGAAAAAGATTTTTACCCCCAGCGTATAGATGTTTACACATCTATACATTGCTGGCAGATTATGTGTTATGTCATAGTAATTTTACGCATTCTCTTTTAAAAATATTCTTATTATTCTCCATTTTTAAACTATTTGGAATTGAATTATATAATTGAAATCCTTTATAAAATAGTGACCTCTGCATTTGTGTTGTCCTAACCCTTTTTACTCGGAAATTGCCAGCATTTCTTAAATTATACGGCTGCAAATCTACAACATAATTAATTTGCTCGCAAAAGTACTCTGGAGCTTCTCCTTTCGTCATTTTCTTTATGAAAGTTAGTGTATTCAGTTGTATTCGTTGTCGTATGTTAACCCATTTCAGAAAATCAACCATTAAATTAATATGGGTATATCTATTGCATTTAAGTGTAGTCCTCATCGTTTTGTTCTGTAGTTTCTGCAGTCTATCCAGATGTTCGTTTGTGCAACATGTATATAGTATCGTTGATCCAAATTCGAAATGAGGTTTCATTATTGTATTGTATATGTTGATTGATGTAGATATTGATATTTTATTTCGAATTCGCTTAAAGAAGCCGATTTTTTTACCAATTTTTTTTGCAAATATAGTCTATGGGTAATTCCATTTTAAATCAAAAAAAAAAACGCAATTTTTGACCTTACGCTCTTAGAATTGTACAAAAATTATCATGAATGTTCTACAGTACTAAACTAATATAAATTGAAATATTTTAGGTATCTAGCTTTTGTGGTTCCGGAAATGTGGTGCTTCGAAAACTAGAGAATTAATTGAAAACACGCGTAAGTGATCTGGCAATATTGGTGATATCTTCAAAACTTTTTAACGCACATGATCGAAATTGGTCTCATTTAATAGGTATTGCAAATAGCTTTAAAACTACATTTATCACATATTGCAATGTACTCATGTTCTCCAAGCAATGTTTTTTTTGCATTCAAAAAAGCAGCTTGTTCCTTTGCGATGAACGAGTGAGGCAAAAGTGTCAATAATTTTTCGCAAAGTGAATCCAGAAAATCGTCGGCTTGACATTGTGTCAACTTGTATAGCGTATTTACTAACATAACAATGTATGTATGTAAATGTGTCTGTTGCTGTTGTTGAACGGAGAAATAAAGTGAAGAATGAATAATACAAAAAAATAGTATTAAAATTGTTCAAACAATTTCACATTATTGTCTGTATCTCCGGAACTAATAAGAGCACACTCAAATTTTTGGGTACAAACAAATGGTAGAAGCACTAGCCCAGCCGATTGGAACTTTTTTCTAGACTGATTTTTTATCTTATGTCAAAGTGTGTTTACTTTTGTTCGTATACGAGTACAACCACCCATGGTACAATAATATCTACATGGTAATAGCAGCGCGCGTTATTGTAGTTGTAGGCAGCACCAACAGGCATTTTGTTTTTGTTCTATTCGCTTCAGCTTTCAAACTTTACACAAATACCAACAACACAAGAATGCAAAAGAGTACAAAATCAAAATTCATGTGAGTGCGAGAGCCGAAGCGAAGAACTACATGAAACAAATTAAAACAACTGTTCAAACGACTTTACCATGTATATATTATTGAGTAACAGAGATCTGCAGCCATGCACCGCACCTTGCAGTGCCCCTCATATTTGCTTGTTTTGTCACCACCGCCACTTTCCACCACCGCAACTTCCCATCACCGCAACCTACCTGCACCGCAACTTGCGATCACCGCAACTGGGCACCACCGCAACTTCACACCACAGCTATTTTTAACTACCGCTACCGCAATTTACCACCACCTAAATTTATGCGGTGCACCGGATATTTCTTTGGTTTATGGAAATAATATTTTAATATCCTTTTATTTATTTCTTCGACCTTTCTTTTGTATTTTAACACCTTTAATTCGAATTATTAAATAAAAAGAACATAAATTGTTCTATTGCTAGTTGCTTTGGTGGCAAAACCAAGTAAATATGCGGCGTACAGGATATATTGCGGTGGCAGTATATTGCTGATGCGGTAAGTTGCGGTGGTGGTAAGTTGCAGTGGTGAGAAGTTGCGGTGGCTGCACATACTTACACCGCATTATTTGCAGGCACACCGCAAATCAGAATAACACAACTGCATGCGGATCTATGTTATGTAACTGTAATGAATACAATTGCCAACTCGACACGGCTTATATAGCAAAACAGCAAATAATTAACAAATGTGCAAGAAAGAAACAAGACACAATCTTGACACCAGCTGTGTTGTCTATATTTTTCGCCTATATTGACAGAGTCGCATAGTAAGGTATTCTCAGACAGAGTCGCATTTAAGCGCATCACCGACCCCGAGTCATATTCGAGTTCACAATGAAAGTACTCTAAAACGCATTTACACCTCCGTTTATCGCGGTCAGGTTAGCGATAAACTTGTTCTTTAATCTTTGCTGTTTACACCACCCAGATTAAATCGACATTTCAGTAGACAACTCCGTGCTGAGACAAACGGTATAACAGAAAAATTTAGTTGGCGGTTTAGATTTTGCCAGTTTTGTACAAATTTTGGGATGTTTTTGAAATAACTGAACTTTTAAATTTCGAAAAGTGTGTCAAATCGGGCCAGTCGATAAAATCCCCTCACAGTTTAAACAAATAAGAGCCATTTATATAAGCGGCTGCTTGAGCTTCAAAAAAGTTTTGGTGGCGGCGACGCATCCAACTCTGGGTTAGTGCGGGTTAACCTTCGAAATGCGTTAATCTTATTTGGTGTAAATGCCGTATAAATACAATATTAAGTGTGTTTTTTTACTCCGTTAAAATTCATTATAGCTTAATCTGTACGGGACAGCTAAGCGATATTAAGTGTCATTTCAATTTCCCACTTAAATTACGACTTGAGCAATGCCAATGTTGCCACATGTTCAATTTCAAGAAATGGCAACAAAGTGTTATCTTAGATAAATTTTGTTATCATTTCTTGCGAATGAAAATTTTATCAAGGAGAGGCTCACAAGCAGAAATTTGCAAAATGTCATACACATTTTAAGTTCATTAAAATTATTTTATTTAATGAAGGACTACGTACACAGAAAAAATAACCATAGGTAATATGGCACAGTTTAGGTATGGTGATTTTTTTGTATGAAAAAAAGAAAAGGTGGCATTATTGCCAAACACAAAAGTGTAAAACACACTACTAACGACAATGCTGAATTTACATATCTATTTTGGCAACTCTGCCTTTTGTTACTAGAATGTAAACAAATTTGGGGTGAGATAAATACCACAACTGCGAACTTTTCTTCTCAAAATAAAACGGACTAATGCAATTTAAATCTTAAATTTCGTGACGATTCGCAATGAAAGCTTAGCGTTTGATGTTAAGTGCCTCAACCGAGTATTTTAATGTTGCGGAACAGAAATGTGAGATCGTAGATGATGTTTGTCTATTCAAACTGTTCGAACCCCAAAGGCGTACAATGGAAATTGTAGTGGTAAGTAATGTAATCAAGGAGATTTATGACGAGAGAGTAAAACCTTTACTCATTCTGTTCTTTCTGCAAACTACAAGTCCAAACTTAGGCCGAAAGCAGTCCCTTTAAACAATACGGGCGCCACTGTCAATGCCATAGACCAATATATTATAGACACATTTATTCTCATATTCGTCATAGGTACGGTTCCAAGTAAACATAGGATGGTGGAAAACATGGGTTCAATAATACCAGATAGAGGCCATAGTAAACAACGTCCAACAAATGAACAACAACCGCATTTCTTGTTTTTGTGTTAGTTGTGTTAAAATGTACACCAACGATAAAAGTCAAAAAAAGGGCAAAATACATTTAAATTTTTCAGTTCTACATCAAAACGACATAAAAAAGTTAAGTGAACATGTTTTGTAACTCCACCTGGTGTAAGTTAATTTTTGTCGAATTTCCCTCATTTCCACAAACCTACGACGAAGAGTGTGAAATGAAACGTCAGATGAGAGAATAAATGTGTCTATACTATATTCGTCGATGGTCAATGCAGCCGGTAGTTCTTTAATACCATAGACTAATACTTACAGTAGACCTAATAGTTTTCTCATCAAATTTATGACATTTGGCCTGGTGTGATATTTACGTTCGATGTTGAAAAGAATTGCTTTACTAATAGCAGATAGAGACAATGCTTCAAAACAACGAACAAAATAACAACAACGGCATTTCGTTTTGTGTGTTAAAATTATTGTGTTAAATACAACACAAATGTATGCTGACAATAACAGTCAACAATTTAACACATTTAAATTTCGCAGTTTTTCACCAAAACGACATGAAAAATTAAAGCAATACCGCATGAAACAGCGGGTAATCTGAAAACCATTTACGCGTATCAAACAGGAGCCTAAACAAGATGAGCAAGTCGGTGGTGGTCATAATCTCTTTAAGAAGTTCAAACTCCAAGGCAAACTATGGTAAGATTATCTTGGAAGTTCTTATAGGGGTTCAATAGCAGAAAATCATAGTTAAGAACGAGCCAGTTGCAACTGAAAAATCACCCAGTATTGGTGCAGCAGCAGTTACAATCGGACAGAGGTTGTCCATTGTCCATTTTGAAGAAGATGGAAGAAAACAAAGTACTACCAGATCTTTCCTCTGGCTAGCAAACCAAAGCATTAACCAAAGTGGTTTAGCCGCTTTGGAATTAAGTGGGCAATTAAATCGTATTGATCCTCAAACTTTGATGTCGTCGGCAAGTCGATGATATTCAGCGCCGAATAAACCTGCTGATAAACTATGATTTGTGTATATCTCATAAATCTCATGGTTTATCTATAAAAGTTTTACGCGAGTTTCTTAATTTGATTTAAATAAGTTTTTAGTTCAAAGTTTTTGATTATAAGCTTAACATCAATATATATGAATTTATAAAATAAAAAATATGTATGTGTTTCAAATAAATAAAATAAAATTTTTGTTTTAAAAAATATTGTTTCTATTGGCACAAATTATATTTATTTATAGTAAATTTTGTTCGTTGCCGTGTGGCATTGGGTAAATCTCCAAATATACAAGGCAAATTTGTGTATGGTTTGGCAATGTGAAATTGCCTACGTTTATTGGTAACATTGCCCAATTAAATTGCTGCCCTATGTTGCCTAGTGCATTGGCCGATATCAGTCCGTGAATGTGGGTAAAATTACGCTAGGCTTTTCTCTAAATATCGCTATCATGTCTCTAAATTTGAAGGATAGATTTTTATTTGCGATGGAAAACAAAACTGGAACGTCAGTACAACAACAAGCGGTAAATGTTATAGAAATGATCAGGGTAGAATTATCTATCATGTATAGTGTCGTAAACAGGTGAAGTAATTTTTTCCATGTCATTTTTTGTTTTACTTGTCAAAATCATATGTAGTTTGTTTTTATACTTTTTTTATTGTTGGTATATATTTATTTGTGTACAGTTTGACAACTGAAATAAATGAACGAAAATAAAATGTATATTGTTGCTGCTTACATCTGCTGCTTGTTATGACCTCTTCTCTCATATTTCTGCTAGTGGTGGCTCTATTCCCAACCAGCCCGCCTCGGCGTGGATTCTCAACCCTTTTGCCACATGGAGAACAGACAACAATAAAAAAACGGACTTTACTTAGACTTACATTTTTGTCACACAAATACACCAAAGACGTTCGAACATATTTTCACTGGGATACATATTATACCCCGACGCGTCACCTTTCCCAACCGTCGTCATCCCTTACGTTCTGATGACCCCTTTATTATGCACAACAATCACAACTCACCTTTTCCCCTTCACATCATCAGATTCCTTTGCCCCCTATCACACCTGAAAACTTTCCAAGATTTAACCACACATACTTAATTCTTTTTAACAGTTACAACATATTTATTCTAATTAATCGAAACTTATGCTAAAAAAATATTATTTTTATATCTTCAAACTGCTCATCGGCTTTGCATTTTATCTATTTGTAATTAATATGTATGTGGCTTTTTAGTGACATTAAAACGTCATAGAAGAACCTTCAATTTCAAGGACTCAACTGGTCGATGTAAAAATTAATCAAATAAAAAAAAAACGAATACGACTTTAAATCATTAATTAGTTCACAATAAAAATTAAAAAAAAAATTAATTTGTCATCAAAATAATAAATAAAAATTATTATATCCTAAAGACTTTACTTTAAAAACTTATAAGAACAAACACGCAAAAAAATTACTTATGACCAACTAAAATATTTATGGAAATCCAAAGTTAATTTATTCAGACTCCGCGATTTCTAATTTATTTTCGAGAATTCACCTACTTTACCTAAAGAGCTCTCTGGGAAAGTTTCACTTCCATATTTTAGGCCAATTCGGCTTAGTATAATAATTGACCGCACTATTTAAATGCTAGTTGAATCTTTCACAACAAGAAAACACTTATTAATCACACTAAAACTCAACCTAACTTAACATTACCGATCTAATCAATCTGATTGCCACTTAACTCTTCTCCAATGTTTTCTATTAACTCAGATATTAAAATACAATTTTCTTTCTTTACTGTATACGAACTATCTAGTCACAGAGGGTAAGCAACGACTTCCGGTATTATCGACCAATATATACTTTCAGTGGGAATCCGAACCAGACTGAATAGGCACCACTGCGTGGTTCCGCTGATTGAGAATCACACTATCCACTTGGTCTGGAACCTCGGTGTATTTTGTCCCCCTGTTGTGAATTTTATCAACCAACCGGGTGGTCACTATAAGAGGGTTGCCTCTTGCTATCGCAACCGGACAGTCACAATATTACAATAAATTAATAAATTTCGGTTACCTTGCGTCCGGGTGTGATTAAATTTCTCTGTGCTGGGGCCTTCACCGGTGGCCTTCAAATAAATCGGTAATAACAAACCACTCTACATAGTAAAACAATACAAAGACTAAGACACTGGTATGCTAAAAATTTTCCACACATTCTACTCACTTGATTCTAGGAAAGGTATGAACATATCGCACCCTAAATACAAAAGTGTCACAACTCAAAATTTACAAATTTTCAGTAGAGGCAAACAACTGGTTTGGAAAGTTAAAAATTGTATGAAATTTCCCAAATGTAGACATATTAATACTGAATATTTTGAGGAAAGGAAAGACAAACTGACGACAGATTTTCACAGCAGATAGAAATGGTCTTCGGTGATCGTTTTTCAGCAAAAACTTAAAATCTCGAAATTTTGAGTTATGACGCTTTTGTATTTAGGGTGCGATATATTAAATTGATTCCAAGAAACACAGCGGATCCATATGAACGTGAAAAGTAACTTAACAATTGAATTCGAATAAAGAAGTAAAACAAAAAAACAAGACTTTTCACCTTGTGTTCGGATTTCCTGCGTCCGGTTGTTATATCTGGCACTTTACAATTGAATCCTCTTCCCTAATTCCTTCAAATGCCAACGATACTGGTTCTGCCTCAGCACTACACATACATTGACAAGTACTCTAACGTTACGTCTACCATGTATTAATTACAAACAAAAACACAACCAAGAATCGGTACACAGACAATGGTTATTCGTGTCAATGATCACATATTTTCGGCTATTTTCTGGTTCCCACTGTTCGCTGAAATACAACTGCATTTCATACGTAATGATTTCAGGTCGCCGTGTGTGGGACGTATTACGATCTGTCAAACACAAAACAACAAAAGACAACATTGAACCAGCCAGACAGAAACCTTGCCAATTTACACATATTTTATTAAATTTACCCATATTATTGTTGTAATTTTGGCGGCTATTGTTGTAATTGGTCGTTCTTCCAGCACAAACAAAAACAACTCAGCTAAAGACGACCCTCATTGGTTCCTATTCCCGGTTAGTTTATTCGCCAAATCAATGGGAATATTGGAAAACTACATATTACCCCTCATCGTAGGTCATGTAGTGCATACATAAATATGTAAGGGTGACTGCCAGAATTAACACAAGTGGAACTTCGAGCAGTTTTGGAAACGACCAGTCATAAAAGTAAGTTTCATTGGCACCAGCAGTCAATTACATATGTGTAACTAACCAAAGTTTTTCCGGAATGTTGATGTACGTCTTTGTTGGTGTTGGTGTACGTCTTTTCCCTTTTTTTAAACCCTTTGACTGCTTACACCCTCAACAAAGCTCTGCTGTTTCAAAGATACTCGCAGAAACGACAGTGTGACGGGGGTAAGTAGGAATATCATCTGCTTCCGCAATATAGATTCTAATCTATAGAGAAGAGTCATTTGATGTCCGGTCAAGTGCCCAATGTAGGCTACACCCACGTATCGCTAAGGATACTGACTGAATTAGCCGGCAAAGGTAGTGAGTCCTGGGGATTTCCAGTCACCATTTTTCTTCATATGTGGCATCGGGTTCGACCAAATTCAGAACAAAAACTACCCTGATAACTTAAGTTTTACAATCCTAAAACCATCAATCAAACAGATGGGTGTAAAGGTACATATATGTATGTATGAAAATGTATGTTTACTTCAAATTAAACTGTTCATAAACCATTAGGCCAGATACATTTACAATCGAAATCTAAATAAAGTTTCTTCCTTTTTTTCTTTAAATTTAGAATTTGGTAAGTATTGGTCATATTTACGCTGGCCTTGAAGATAATATATTGTCTATTATATTTTCTCGAAGTTTGTATTAAAACAAAACTTGTCTTATCCTCTACGATAATAAACATATATATAAATATGTATATAAATATATATATATTTCAATCAAAGATGCGAATGTGGTGTAATCTCGAATCTTAAGGCAACAGGATAGTTTTGGTTCGAATCTGGTCAATCAATTTTGAAGATTAACTTACAATTGGTAGACCAGGGATACGAAAAAATATTTCGTGTTCGCACTAAAATCAGTATGTATCATTACCCCCCTCACTCTTCTCTGGACGTTGCCGTATCAACATACTTTCGTTCTCCAAAAAGCAACACAATACGTACAGTGGTTTCAAGTTTTGTCACCTTTTGGTGTAGGTATTGAACACATGATTAAAGAAGTTTCACCTTGTGTGCTCCTATCGCATTTACCGGTACTAAGACATGCAACACCACCAGACGAGAGACACAATGATTCAAAGGGTGTAAAGTCAATTTCGGACGAACACAAATAACCTAAAGCTACTATTGCACAAAGTATGGAATATAGCACAGGTAGGTGTTCCCCTCTTTAGTGGCGTATATATTTTATAGTTATTTCATTTCCGCCTCAATTTTTCATTATTAATGCACCTTTTTCTTTCGACTTATTGCTTTATATCTTTTGCGTGATATATACCCAGAGGCTTACCCTTTAATGTCTCTAGGTCGTACATGTTATTGCCAATTGCACGAGTTATCCGGCATTTAGTGAATTTCTTACAAAATTTGGCATTTTTGTTGTTTTTGAAGTCACTAATAACAAAATTTCTTTTAAAAACTTCTTGTCCAGGGATTAATCGCACAATTCTTGCACCCCTATTATATCTGAGGGCACTTCTTTCATAGGCCTGGTGTAAATTCTCCTTTATCATGCTTCTAATTACTTGTAGTCGGTCACAATCTTTCAATATCAAAAATTCTCCATCATCAAGCGCTTTAAGTTTTCTGGCCAACTTGTACTGAGCGCCACAGGTGTACATAGTTTGGCCAAATAAGCCAAAAAAAGGGTTTACCCCAGTTGCCGTATGTACTGAAGTCCTTAGTGACAATTTAATTGCGGCCAAATTTACGTCCCAGTCTCTATGGTCCTCGTTCATATAAGTTCTAATTGCCGCCAAAACACTTTGATTAATCCAATCTGAGGCGTTCGATTGTGGCGCGTGTACGGCCGTTCTCAAGCGTGTAATCTTATAATTTTTTATCATTTTCCCAAAATCTTTGGACACAAATTGTTGACCATTGTCAGAATGAATCACTTCAGGCACTCCAAAGTTCTGAAAAACTTGCTCTATAAGGAATTTTATGTCATTTGTTGCATTAGCTTCTCTCATTGCCTTTAGGAACACGAATTTGGTCAAATGGTCGACCACTATGAAGGTGTAAGCGTTACCTTTCTTCGAACGCGGATATTTACCCAAGAAATATATTATATATATATATATATATTTTCTGAAAGGGTCTATCCGTAATTACCTCTTTCCCTACATCAGGCATTAGATTTCTGTTCGAAGACTTGGATTCCTTACATATGTCACAACGAATTACGAAGATTTTTTACCTGAGTTGCCATATTTGGTCAATAATATTTCATCCTGACTCTATGCAGTGTCTCATTTATTCCGCCATGGGATTTGTCCACAGGTACATGTGCTTCGGTTATTAGTGAATGTGTGAGGGTGCATCGCACCCATAATTTCCAAACAAACTCTTCATTTGGTTGTAGTTCCGAAGAAAGATTATTTCTTTTAAAAATGAGGCCATTTACGACCTTTATATCAGGCAGTTTTTGTGAATTAGCCTTTACCGACTCAATCAAATCTAAATATTCTTCTGTCTCAAATTCGGTGGTCTCAAATCGTAAAATATCGATTTTTTAATTTTTGTGAAAAAAATGCGATTGGACGTTCATTTTTCTCATCATCCATTTGGAATAGAACGGCTCCTACACCATAGCGTCACATTGGATAAAAAAAATATTTTCTTGAAGTCCGGATGCGCTACTACAGGTGCCGTGGTTAGGGCCTGTTTTAATTGACCAAAACTTTCCGTAGCTTCTTCGGTGACTTTAAATTTGAGTCCTTTTTTTATAAGGTCGGTTAAAGGCGTAGTCATGGTAAAGAAATTACGAATAAATCGCCGGTACCATCCCGCTGTCCCAAGAAAACTTCTTTCTCTCGGTCAGTTTTCATCACACCTCCACCCACGATGAAACCAATGTATTTTAGTTCTCTAAAACAAAATCTGGATTTAATCAATTAGAGCGCACCACAGGTCGAACTTAGCGGCTTAAGTGTATATCTTACTGACATGGGAAGGTTTAGAGTGCTCCGTCTGAACACTCAACACCACGCCCCTCTTTTCGAACTAACTAACTAACTATTCAATCCGATGGTAAGGTTGCCTTGGACAAACATACGGCTACTTTCTTCAGCAGGTTTAAATGAAATAATCAACAGATCATCTAAATAAACGAATATGTTTGATTTCAGATCTTCAGTAATCACTCTATCCATTAGTCTACACAGGCTTTGTGCCGCATTGCATAAGCCGAACGGTATAACCACATACAATGGATGTCCCGGAATGGTAAAGGCTGTGTATGACCGCGATTTCTCCTCTAAGGGTATTTGCCAAAATGCGAATTTTAAGTCCACACTGCTTAGCGGCTTAAAATACCATCTATATTTTGGATCGGATACGCATCCTTTGCTGTTCTCTCGTTTATTTTACGCGCATCTAAGCATAACCTGTTCTTCCCAGGCTTTCTTCAATTACTCCTAATTTCAAAATTTGATCTATTTCCTTGTAAATAAGTTCTTGGACTGCCGGTGACACGGTATAATGTCTATCCTTTACAGCGGTGGCTCCTTCGATTAATTCAATTTTGTGAGTCTCTAGTGTTGTTCCGCCTAAGCCATGTTCCTCAAAACTATAAAAAGTTTTAATTACATCATTTAAACGATTTCTTTGTTCATTCGACAATTCATGTTGTTGAACATCGTATTGGGTAGGAGTCCGCTAATTTATCGACATCAATTTCATTTATAGAGAATATAACTGGTGCCAGTCGAAATTTCTTCCAAAAATCTACTCCAAGATATGCCTCTTGAACTAAGTCTGGACAAATGTAAAATTGTATATCATTTTTAATTCCATTATATTCGACGGGGACATTGATTTTTCCGACACCCGCATATTTATTTCCGCCTGCTGTTCGGGCTTCTGAATAAAATGGGTTAACTTTTCTATCTAGAGTGTTAATCAACGTGCTGCTGTTTTTCTCCAAAATGCTAATGGAGGCTCCGGTATCTAAAAGTCCTTTAATTTCTACGTTGCCTATTATTATATTGGCACAAAGCCCTCGGATAGGCTGATATTTTGTTCGAAATAGACTCACATTTTTTGAACGCATCTCTATCATCTTTATTGGTTTGTTTCTTTAATTTGAATCTAGTTCTTGTTTTTCTAATTTTTTCAAGATTTGAATCATCATTAAAAATTCTTGTTCGTACTATGTTACAATTTTGTAATCTTTCATCACATGACTTCATGATATTCTCTTCAACTTCCGGTTTAGTTTGATTATGTTTCTTTTTTTCTATTGACCTTTTTAATAACTGGTAATGTTCTTTCGATTTATCCTTTATTTCAGATTGTTGTTCCATCTCGTGTCCGGTTCTCGTCATCATTTCTTTCAACGCTGTTCTTACTTCGGATTCACATTGTCCTCGGTAACTAGAGTGGAGCGTGACTCTCCCGTCTTCGCCACACTCCTTCTCATGTTTCCCGAACACTTGGGGCACTCTGGAACTACTACGTCTGCCATGCCGCATTTATAGCAGAAAGTATTTACACTTTTGGAACTACAGTCCCACCGAACGTGGCCAGGATTTCGTCAGTCCCAGCAGATTAATCTAGATGCATTTCCGTTGGCGTTGTAAGGTCGACTGTTTTTGGCTGGATATCTTATTTCCTCAACGTCAATATCATCTTCAAGTTCTTGATCCGGATATCCTTCAACAGCTATTTCGCTGACCTGACGTCTATGTGGTATAAAACGTGGTGGAGCCTGCCCGGTGTTGGATTCTCCACTACTTTTCAAAAAACTCCTTTCTACCTCTTTGCACTCGTCTCTGAGCTCTTTCATACAAGTTACCTGTATTGGATAAATGATCTGAGCGAGATTTTGTCGAAGATTCCGCTTAATAATTCGGATCATCTGCCATTCTGGTAACTGTACTCTTAATTTGGCCCCTAGTTTTTTTATGGCATGAAAGAATTGGTCAATGGGCTCACCAGGTATCTGGTGACGCTCCTCTAAATACCTCATTATCTCGTAGTCACTGCGTCGGGACCTGTATTGCTGTAGCAATGAGTATTTTAACTCACTGTTAACCAGTTCTGTTCAGAGCTAACCAGTACCACGCGTCAGCGTCTCCCTTGAGAAGACGTCGAAAATTTCCGACAACCTCCGGTCACGGAACTTGATAAAAATCCTGTAAGTACTCCACTCTAAAAATAAAATCCTCGACGTGCATATGATCCGGGTTTCCATCGAATATTAAGTCCCATTTCTCAAGTGGGCTTCGGATTACATATCTGGAATTAAATTGATCTCTCTGGTCCTCGATTCTAGGTACATTTAATCTACTTGATCTGGGCCTTTCACTCTCTGCTCTTTCGTCGCGGTTGTCCGTTGAAATATTTTGATAATATAGACGTCTAGCTGATACTGGTTTATTCCCTCTTCTACATTCATCACCTTGACTTTGCTTATTTGTCGGCATACAATTTCGCTCACCAGGCCTATCAACCAAGGACATATTTTGAATTTCCGCCAACATACGTTCAAATCCTGTTTGCATTTTGCGGTCTATACTCTCCTCGAGTCTGGCTTTATTTCGTCATTAGTTTGGAAATCAACCTTTTGATTAGGGCCGCATACCGTTGTGGACTTCCCCCCCCCCCCCTTACATCTCAAGTTGGGACCCTCGGACTATTTGTAAGATCCCGACTTGGATCGCTTGGAGGCGAATGAGGCAGATCCGTTAATTGTGATCTAGTTCTCGGGATTGCTCCAGTGGGTCATCCAATAGCATCTCCCGGAGAATTCCTCCTTAAACTGGTGTTTAGATTTGTATTGGCATTATTTATTGTTTGTGACATATCAATTATATTGCCTTCTGCAGGGGTTTCGTGCTCTTTACTCGCGGATCGTTGAACAACCATTTTGTCCGGACTATCCGTCTTCTGCAAGAGGTCGACTTAAATACTCAAAAGTGGAAAAGTTTTTAATCTGGTGTACTTCGGGTGATATTAATATATTTATGTGCTTCAGATAATTATATATAAACAGTTTGTATATGCAATTCGTATCAGTAAAAAAAAGGTTAGATTTTTCAAAATTATTTGTCTTGTTTCCTTTAATATTTAGTGGTTTGATTTGAGTGGGTAAATATAACAATTAATAATCAATAAAACTACACACAAAACAGTCATTGTAAACATATACGACAATATCTTCTATACAAATAACATTCACATACAAAAGATTGCAGGTGTAACAGGATAATTGCTTTTCGGAATTCTGATGGGGGTTGTGATTGTTTTGTTTACTGTCGCATTTTCTCTATATTCGATTCCTTTATGTCTATACTAGGTTTATATTTGACAACTATGCCATAAAAAAACGTAGGGTCTTTTACGGATGTGCTCACTAGATTTCGTTTTCCTTCCAGGACACTATAAAAAGCAATAACATCTAACGCAAACTGAACTAAATACTAGCTTAGGACGTTATGGTTTCTTTAAAACAAAATGATGGGAAAATTCTGTAATAGAAATTCATATAACCGTTAAATGCTATTAGTTTCACTATTTGCACTAAGTCATTTAACAGTTATGAAATCACATTACATATCCGGCCGAGAAACCAACAAAAAAACAATTGAACTATGTGTGCATTTAAATTCAAGATTTTCATAATCCAGCTTTCAATGGCGTTATGTAATTGTTTCTGGTCTATTTTATCTTGGGTCTTTCTGATTTTCGATTGTGCGCCATATTGTTATGATCTCTTCTCTCATATTTCCGCTAGTGGTGGCTCTATTCCCGACCAGCCCGCCTCGGCGTGGATTCTCAACCCTTTTGCCACATGGAGAACAGACAACAATAAAAAAAATATGAAGCCTGTGTTAGTCATTTTGCAATTAAAATATGTGAATTAAATATAATTTTTGATAAATGATTTAAATCTATCAAATTTATCTTTAATTTTTATGTTAAAAATTTAGGATAGTTTTTAACAAAATTTGGGTACTCTTTATATCAATTCGATGCACTTTTGAAAATAAGTGTAAATACTGCACGTGGCAACACTGGTTCTGTAATGTTCACATAAAACATGCATTGTCATTATACTTCTTCTCTTTCTCACACTGGTTCTGTGATGAACACACAGTTAATCGTACTGCTCTAACACATGATGTTATAATACATAAAATACAAAGCATATGAAAATTAATACAAAATTTGAAGGAGTTACATTTTGATTTACTTATAGAATCAAAAAAATTATATGTAGCAATATGATTATTTAAATACAAATCAAAAGAAGACATATTTAATATGTTACGACCATACTTGAATTTTCTTCAATGCATGCATAAAGTATTAAAAACTTATAATGAAAGTGACAAACATTTTCTCAAAATTTTGTGCTCCAGATCAAAACCCCTACCTTACCGTATAACGTATTCTACGTTAAAAAACGGACTTTACTTAGGCTTACATTTTTGTCACACAAAGACACCAAAGACGATCGAACATATTTTCACTGGGATAGATATTATACCCAGACGCGTCGCCCTTCCCTGACCCCTTTATTATGCACAACAATCACAACTCACCTTTTCTCCTTCACGAAAATTAAAGTGCTCGTTGTTATTACTAGAAATTGTATATTTTCCTCGGTTTATAGTGCTTTTCCATATATAATCAAAGTGTACAAGTGTTCTTAAGTGAATTTGGCATTCGAATTGAATAGTATTGTGATTATTCCAAATCATTTGTCATAATTTTCATCGATTTTAATTTGGTCTTGGCAAATTTGCAAGTTTTCCATTTGTTTATCTTCGGCATTTACCCTGTTTGTTATTATTGTTTTCATCTGTGTTTTGATCAGTTACTTTGCTATCAAACTTTCTTATTGTTTAAAATTTTGGGGTATACTTTTAGGCACACTTTGAAACTCGTTCTACTACCCACATTTTGACTATCTACCGCATGATGGCGTGTTTGTAAATTAAATGTAAAGTCAAGGGCAATAGTGATCAACAGTTTATATGTTGTTGGCTATGTGATGCACAGGCTCATTTGAGTTGTGCAGGTTTTAATGGAAGACAATATGATATGATTTCTGATCGGGAAAAAGGACTTCGCTGGTCATGTGTGAAGTGTAGGACCCCTGGACATTGATTTCTATAGAAAGTTTAAGGATGCAAAGTTAATAATTACACGTATGAAATCTGTATGCTATGTCTACTATGTATATAATATAAATAAATAATCAATATTCTTCGAGCTTGAGGTCAGATTTGCTGTTGTTATATTTATTTTCCTCGATATTTCGCTACTCCTTTGTGTAGCATCATCAGGAGATTTAAACAATATTTAACAATTAAAACAAAACAAAAATAACAATTGTGAAAAAATTATGTCAATTCAAAAATATTCAAACAAATTTTCCCGCCTTTTTTCAAAATTTTCTGAAGTTACACAAACAAAAATAATGTTCGTAAAAAGTTCATATAAATTAACCCAAAGAAAAATATTAGATTGATATGATAAATAATTCTTGCTTAAATGGTTCTACTTTTTACTAATTAAATGTGTGTAAATTTGGGCTACATTATCTGTATCCGTTTTATAGTTAATTCTTTTCAATGTTGGTGTATTAATTATCTGTAGCATTTCTAACATATAACGACGTTTATAATTGTTTTCTTTATTTAAAACCGCTGTATCCTGAAAGTTTGGGTAATGATTTAATCTAGCACAATGGGATGTTAATGCTGTTTTCTGTGTAGAAATGTGCCTATATTTCTGATCTGATTTGTGTCCTGCAATTCGTGTCTTTAGTTTATTTTTTGTAGTCCCTACATATACTTTGTTACAAACCTCGTTGTCATTTCCTTTACATGGTATTTTATATACTATATTACTCATATCAAATTTGTCCAAACTATCCTTTGTTTTACTAAATATTCTGCCTATTGTGTTATATGTTTTGTGTGCTATCCTATAATTTTTGTCGTCAAATATTTTTGACTTCGCCAACCTATCTGTTATTCCAGGTATATACGTTATTGACTTATAAATTTTTGCTCATCTGTAGTAACCCTGTTCGGTTGTCGTTTATCCTCAAATTGCCTTATCAGTCTGTTGGTAAGATGGTTCGGGAAGTTGTTGTCCTTGAGAATGTTCCTTATCCTTTCCTTATTGACCTTGTGGAATTCTACATCACTTATAGTCAAAACGCGGTTTATTAAATTTTTCGCCGTATTTATAATCACACGTTTTTGATGTTTCGAGTGGAAGTTGATTATTCTTCCTGAAGACGTTGGTTTCTGATACCAATTAATTGATAAATTTTCCCCTCTCCTGACCACCAATGTGTCCAAATAGGGAAGTTTTGAATTTGACTCTTTCTCCATTGTAAATTTAATACTGGAGTGGAAACTGTTAAAAACATCCAAAATTGTATTTATTTCGTCCTCTGAAACGACACAAAATAAATCGTCTACATATTTTGTTAAAATTTTTGGTTTTATATCCAATTTTTCGATACAAGAGTCCAGTAAATTTTCCATAACGATGTCAGCAACTATTGGAGAAGCTGGTGAGCCCATTGGGAGTCCCTTTTGTTGCAAATATATCCTCCCATCATGTTGGAAATATCGGTTATCCACTATACAAAATCTTAATATATCTAAAAATAAAGATTTATTAATGTCTGTATGTTGCTTTAATGTGTTCCATTTTTCCTCTATGATACTGATAGCTAAGTCTACGGGAACACTCGGGAATAGAGATACTACATCAAACGAAACTAAAATGTCGTTACTATTAATCTTCTGGTTCTTTATTCTGTCCTTAAATTGTATTGCATCTTTTACATTATATTTTGAATTTTCCGTTATCTTTTTAAGGATGTTTGTAATGTATTTACACAGTTCATATGATGGTGAGTTAACAAAAGAACAAATTGGTCTTAATGGAAAATCTTCTTTGTGTATTTTTGGTACTCCATATAATCTCGGTGCTGTGGATACTGTTGTTTTAAGTTTATTCTTCTGTGTTTGATTAATAATTCCTACTTTTTGAAGTTCGTCAACGAATTTATTATTCTTCCTTTCTAGTGTACTCGTAGGATCTTTGCTCACTAGCTTGTATTCTGCTGTATTTCCAACAATGTTGCCTATTCTCGAGTCATAGTCACATTTCTTTATAGCTACTGTTGCATTTCCCTTATCTGCATTAACAATTAAAATATCCTTATTACTTTTAAGGAATTTCTCTGCCTTATTCTCAAGGACAACAACTTCCCGAACCATCTTACCAACAGACTGATAAGGCAATTTGAGGATAAACGACAACCGAACAGGGTTACTACAGATGAGCCAAAAATTTATAAGTCAATAACGTATATACCTGGAATAACAGATAGGTTGGCGAAGTCAAAAATATTTGACGACAAGAATTATAGGATAGCACACAAAACATATAACACAATAGGCAGAATATTTAGTAAAACAAAGGATAGTTTGGACAAATTTGATATGAGTAATATAGTATATAAAATACCATGTAAAGGAAATGACAACGAGGTTTGTAACAAAGTATATGTAGGGACTACAAAAAATAAACTAAAGACACGAATTGCAGGACACAAATCAGATCAGAAATATAGGCACAGCATTAACATCCCATTGTGCTAGATTAAATCATTACCCAAACTATCAGGATACAGCGGTTTTAAATAAAGAAAACAATTATAAACGTCGTTATATGTTAGAAATGCTACAGATAATTAATACACCAACATTGAAAAGAATTAACTATAAAACAGATACAGATAATGTAGCCCAAATTTACACACATTTAATTAGTAAAAAGTAGAACCATTTAAGCAAGAATTATTTATCATATCAATCTAATATTTCTCTTTGGGTTAATTTATATGAACTTTTTACGAACATTATTTTTGTTTGTGTAACTTCAGAAAATTTTGAAAAAAGGCGGGAAAATTTGTTTGAATATTTTTGAATTGACATAATTTTTTCACAATTGTTATTTTTGTTTTGTTTTAATTGTTAAATATTGTTTAAATCTCCTGATGATGCTACACAAAGGAGTAGCGAAATATCGAGGAAAATAAATATAACAACAGCAAATCTGACCTCAAGCTCGAAGAATATTGATTATTTATTGATAAGGAAAAGGTCGAACAACAGAATAAAAATAATATAATATAAATTTTATAACGTTGTTGAAAACTTATTACCGGCTGTATCCTATTGAGGATTGTAGCTGATAGACAAATAAAAAAAAATAAATAAATAAATAAACATCATCAGATTCCTTTGCCCCCTATCACACCTGAAATCTTTCCAAGATTTAACCACATATACTAAATTCTTTTTAACAGTTACAACATATTTATTCTAATTAATCGAAACTTATTCTTATAAATAAAAGAATACGACTTTAAATCATTAATTAGTTCACAAGAAAAATTAAAAAAAAATTTACTTTGTCATCAAAATAATAAATAAAAATCATTATATCCTAAAGACTATACTTTAAAAACACGCAAAAAAAATTACTTAGGACCAACTAAAATATTTATGGAAATCCAAAGTTAATTTATTCAGACTCCGCGATTTCTAATTTATTTTCGAGAATTCACCTACTTTACCTAAAGAGCTCTCTGAGAAAGTTTCACTTCCATATTTTAGGCCAATTCGGCTTAGCACTATTTAAATTCTAGTTGAATCCTTCACATCAACAAAACACTTAATAATCACACTAAAACTTATCATAACTTAACATTACCGATCTAATTAATCTGATTGCCACTTAACTCTTCTTCAATGTTTTCGATTAATTCAGAAGCAACGACTTCCGGTATTATCGACCAATATATAAAGTGGGAATCCGAACCAGTCTGAATATGCACCACTGCGTGGTTCCGCTGATTTAGACCCACACTATCCACTTGGTCTGGAACCTCGGTGTATTTTGTCCCACAGTTGTGGATTTTATCAACCAACCGGGTGGTTACTATAAGAGGGTTTCCTCTTGCTATCGCGACCGGACAGTGACAATATTATAATAAATTTCGGTTACCTTGAGTCCGGGTGTGATTAAATTTCTCTGTGCGGGGGCCTTCACCGGTGGCCTTCAAATAAATCGGTAATACCAAACCACCGTACATAGTAAAACAATACAAAGAATAAGACACTGGTATGCTAAAAATTTTCCACACATTCTACTCACTTGATTCTAGGAAAGGTATGAACATATATTAAATTGATTCCAAGAAACACAGCGGTTCCATATGAACGTGAAAACTCACAATACCCTGCACTCAAAGTAACTTAACAATTGACTTAAATTTTCAAGTAAAACAAAAAAACAAGACTTTTCACCTTGTGTTCGAATTGATATATCTGCCACTTGACAATTGAATCCTCTTCCCTAATTCCTTCAAATGCCAACGATACTGGTTCTGCCTCAGCACGACACATACATTGACAAGTACCCTAACGTTACGGCTACCATGTATTAATTACAAACAAAAACACAACCAAGAATCGGTACACAGACAACGGATATTCGTGTCAATGACCACATATTTTCGGCCTCGAACAGTCGCCTCGTATTTTGTTAGTGTTTTCTCTTTTCTGGTTCCCACTGCTGAAATACAACTGCATTTCATACGTAATGATTTCAGGTCATTACCATTATATTCATTGGTGTTAATAGTTATAATACAGTGCTACAATTCTCCCTTTGGCGTACTGACATCGTCCCGATTGTGCGACAACATCTAATCTTCAAGTCTTTTAGGGCGTCCTCTCTTCCGTATGGGATGAACTAGGGCTGAAGCATGGTATACACCCAGAGGCTGGTTCAAATTTTGAGGTAATGCAACTTCATGCATCTCGCTTTGGTAAAAACTTCGCAGAAATGTTCTTCGATGATTGAGTTAATGGGAAGTCACCAATACTTCCGTTCCAACATTAAAATCTGGCTGCATGTATCGATGTGATCGACATTTAGCTTATTGCGGTCTGGGGTCTGCTGTTCGTCTTCTCTGGCATCTTTGAACACATTTTTCAGAAATGGAGAGATTTGAGGAATGAAGTTGTTGCTTTCTATAACACGGCGTCTACACGTGAGATAAATGGTAACATAAAATGAGAGAGAACGCCGGCAGACTATCAGAACCATTTTGCTTCTGATATTGTTAATGTTAAACAAGGGGAACACGTATTTATGTTAATATTAGAGGATTTCATAATTGCCTGACTGTCGTATAGTATAATTGTGTCATTTGTACCTTTGCGACATGATGTTTAATTCCAAAACTTATCAAAATATTTTCTTCACTTAATTGTTGATTTTATTCGACCTTTTTGATTATTTTGACGTAGAATACGTCTTACCTTACGGTATGAGGAGTCATGTCAGGTTTTTATTGTTGTAATCTTTATTTCATTGAATTTGAGGAAACGGCTAGATGAATTTTTTTAAAATTTTTTTTTAGGTAAATGAAGATGTTATCTTTCGTTTGATATACATTTCATATTGGTTGATATATTTCTAGTATTTTAATATCTCAAATGAAAATTGTTTAAACACATACACTCAAACATATGTGTGGTGTTTGGTTGAGTTGCTCAACATTGCTTAGGAACATGTATCTAGTAAAAAGTGAAACGAACAGCAAGCTAATGTTGCTTGGCAACATGTATCTAGTAAAAAGTGAAACAAACAGTAAGCTAACGTAATAAAGCTTTTTTGCGAAAGCTTCAATAAAGCTGTTGTAACATTAATTTTGAATTGTAAAGCGTAAAGCTTTCACACAACGCTCGAATGCTAATGCGAAGACTCGATAAGGTAAACCTTTTTTAATACTAGGGCGGCCCTCTCAACATTCGCAGAACTTATTTCAATAAAAATATTAATTAAAATACATAAATTAAATTAAGTTTAAAAAAATTGAACATAATATTTTTTTTTTAAACGGACTTGAATCAAATGCCGTTGGTAAATATAAAAATTACAGCAGACAGTTGTCCGAGGCCTTCGGCCACGGACTGTCCCTGCAGGCTGTGTCAGAGACACGGCCATTAAGTTTAACGTAGAATACGCCATCCGATAAGACAGAAAACATATATAACAATAAATGATAAATAATATAAGCAAATGAATTTATTGTTATATATGTTTTCTGTCTTATCGGATGGCGTATTCTACGTTAAACTTAATGGCCGTGTCTCTGACACAGCCTGCAGGGACAGTCCGTGGCAGAAGGCCTCGGACAACTGTCTGCTGTAATTTTTTATATATATTATTTTCTTCACTTCTTTCAATTTTATGTAAACAACTATGTATCTGTCTGTTTTTAACAGTTCATCTCATAACATAGTTGTCAACATAACAACTATGCCATAAAATTTGTTATACCACTAACACTGACAGTAATTTAGAGTCCACACGTAACATAGTACTCTCTGCGATTGAATTTGACGTTTGCTGATATAAAAATGTTATAAAATATCTCTCGTGTAGACGCCGTGTAATGGCTCGTACATATTGATTTACATCGTCGAGAGTTCTAAGCTGAAGATCAAAAGTAAGAAAAGCTGAAGAGTAGCCGGTACTTTGACATTTTGCGGTGTTCATGGCGAACCGGATTGCGGATATATGTCTGTGCCAATCATTATGTTTTTTAGTACTAGTGTTCTAAGCTGTACTTTCAAATCCCTATTATTCCGGTTCGGGGTGGTAAACAGGAGTAAAGACTTGCTGTATGTCCAAACAATATGCGACCTGCTACATAAGGGTGGAAATAAACTGGGCTCCATTATCCCCTTTCATTCGTCGTAAGAAAATATCATAGCGAAAGAAAATGTCATATACAAGAATCCTTGCAGATGCCTCGGCTGTTGCCTCTTTTAAAGGGAAAAGTTGAGTCCATCGACTGGCCACATCTTCTACAATAAGTATCTATTGAAACCCATCTTCAGTTTGAGGCAATAGGACAAAAAAGGCTATTGCGACAACTTCAAATCGCTGTTTACTGCTTGTGCTTTGTAGTAGTCCAGCCTGCTTTTTTGACGTTTTAACGTGCAAAAGTAACGTGAATATATTCGTGCGAGTGTACGTTCAATACCATAGTGACCAGCTGTTTTGTCATTATGATAGATATTCAAAATTTCCGCTCGCTCATGTTCAGGAATGACCAATTGAGCGTCATCGGTGTCATGGTCACTGTAGCAGTGCAATATTTCATAAGATAACCTCTATTGATCCATCGAAATATTTGTTCGTCCTCAGATTCCAAAGAATTGATTGTCTGTTTAATATAATCATCCTTGAGGTGATTTTCTCTGATGTTATCCATTTTTAGGTGTCACATCCACATGAAAAGCACATAAACACGGGTCCTCCTTCTCATGTAGTTTCTCAGAACACAACGGGCGTGAAAGGATATCTGCAACTGAATTCGTTTTCACCGGAGTGTATTGAATATTAAAATTGTATTGCTGAATCTGCAGCGCCCATCTCGCCAGACGACCAGAAGGTGTTTTCACCGTGAGTATCCACTTCAAAGGTTAATGGTCCGTAAGGAGTTTCATTTCTGTTCCCTCTCTATACCTGCGAATCTTTGCATAGGCCCAAAAAATCCTCCTCCGTACCCTCCCCCTGGAGTAAAACAGCTCCGAGGTGTTGGAGCTTCTTTAATCACTCGGATCTCGGGCCACTTGGACTTGGTATCAAATACAATAAGAAAATAGTGGTTTAGAAATGGTCCAGCATAATGTATATGGGCACGTTGAAAATTTTCATTCGGTTCTTCCCATTGGTGTTGTTCAACTTTCGGTGGATTTTCTCTTACCATTGCTCACTCAGAACATTCTTCCACCATACGTTCAATATCGTTGGCTATGCCTTTCCAGATACAATATTTTCTTGCCAGCTGTTTCATTTTTACAATTCCGATATGTGTGTGATGTAATTCTTTTAAAAATTCATTGCGTTGAGGGGTTGGAATGATAACGCGGTTCCCTTTGAATAATACGCCGCTTTGTATCTCATAGTCGGGATCGAAAATTCCACCATTTATTAAGGACTTCATTATAATTGATAGTTCTTTATCACGTTCAGTTTCTTCCACAATGGATGATGCTGTAATTGATAAAGTCGAAATTTCATTAATTTTTTGACCTTGGATGGCTTGAGTTTCGTTGTCAAGAAAATTTTTAATATGTGTTGAATTTTGAATTGGTGTTCTAGACAAACAGTTTACATGTACATTTTGATCTGCTTTCCTATGCTCAATCTTGTACTTAAATCCTTGAAGGAATGAAGCATAGCGCAGTAACCTTGCCGACGTCATCGCAGGTGTTTTTGTGTTCTGGTGAAAAATTCTTGAAAGTGGCTGATTGTCTGTTACAAGTGTAAATTCTCGCCCGTGAAGATACATGAAAAATTTGTCCACAGCAAGAATTTTAGCTAGTGCTTCCCTATCGACTTGGCTGTAATTTTGTTCCGCTTTTGTTAAAGCTCTCGATATAGAGTGCGAAATTCTTCCATCAAGTCCTTGTAAAATTTGATCCAAAATCCGGTTAAACTCGCTCGGTGCAGTTTTTATACCAAAAGAGAATCTGTTCAGTTGATATGCCCTCTGTGCGTTGATATTGTTTGAACTTCCTGGTTTTTACCGTTAATAGCAACATGTAAATAAGCTTTTAAAAGAATCTATTAATCTATTTTAATAGGATAATGTGCTGATTCAAGTTACGAATTTACAGCAATCTTGTAATCTACGCACAACCGAACGTTACCATCTGGCTTTGGAATAACAATCAAGGGTGACCCCTAATTGCTGGGGTTGACTTACTTTATAATTCCGTCTTGCTCCAGATTATCCAACTCCTGTTCAACTTTTCCCGCCAACGCAAACGGTACACGTCGTTCCTTTAAAAATACGGGGTTTCCTCCTTCCTGCAACTTCAGAGAGCAAGTTAAATCTGGAATACATCCAACTTTCTGCTGGAAAATGTCGGAATATTTTGGAATTAGCTCTGATATAAAGTAAATGGCATTGCTGTTGATATTTTTATTTAACTCAAGATTGTCTTGAACAAGTTCGTTTTGATTGATTTTTAAATGTCTTATCCAGATACGATCCAACAAAGGTGTACAATGTACATTTTCTCTTTAGATTTTTTACCATTGTTCTCCACTATCACATTAACTACTGCCAAAGGAATGGACACGTCGCTCGTACATATTAGGAAGGCAATGCTGGTTGTTTCTTTTGCTTCGCTTAATTTTAATTTCTCAAAATCACTTTCTGGTAACAATGTGTACCCAGCACCAGAATCAACTTCAAATGTTTGTTTACCTCAATGTATCAAAACATCTATAAAAAACTTTTTCAATTCTGGAGATGGTATTTCGGTTTTGTTGTATATATCCATAATTTGATTAACTCCAAAAGAATCATCTGATGAAACTGATCCGATGTACTATGTTTTGTATGTGTTGTTCGATTTTTCTTGTAATTTCGATTTTATGCATACATCTTTAACATGACCCACTTTTCTGCATATTGAACATTTCGACTTATCTTTGTTGACTTTGCAGTCGTTCGATAAATGGTTACTTCTGCCACACCATAGATACAAACCTTCTATACCTAATTCCTTGTAGTTGACATTAGCGCCGAATGGCAATGCCGACAGACTATGGGGTTGATTTCGATTACAACGACTATAATTTTGATGACCGATAACTGTTTCATGAAACTGATGCAAGAAGCTGCTTTCAAGAAGCTCTTCTTTGTTTGCAGAAAAAATGTTGTTTTTCCACGTGCTTATTTTACGATACGAAAAGAAAACACGAGAAGTTTTCTCACTTACTTTTAGGCTTCATGGAAGCACTAAAATTTGATTTTTTTCTAATGACTACAAAAAAATATAATAATATTTCATTTATTGCTTATAAGAAGCATTAGACCAAGGCAGAGCCATGATTCGACCAAAACCTGTGTTTGTATCTGAACTATAGTGTGGTAACTGTAAATCGTCAAACTATATATATATATATACATATATATCTATCCATATATATAAAATTAAGTGGCTAAACTTCCTGTTCGCACACTCCTCCTAGACGGCTTGCCCGATTTCAATGAAATTTTCAGGGGTGATTGGGGTCTGTGTGGAGGGTGCACATAAGAAATTTCATGTGTGTATCTTTGCACGTTTTGCAAAAACAAATAAAAATACATTAATTCTGTTTGGCTTTACGTGTTTTTTCGGATTTTTATCATTCCGAGACGGTTTGCCCGATTTCAATGAAATTTTCAGGGTTGATTGGGGTCTGTGTGGAGGGTGCACATAAAACGAAAATTTCAGAAGTGATTGGGGTCTGTGTGGAGGGTGCACATAAGAAATTTAATGTGTGTATCATTGCACGTTTTGAAATTAATTCTGTTTGGCTTTACGTGTTTTTGGGGATTTTTATTATTGTTTTGCCGCAAGATTGGCAGTCCTGCCTTTTACTAATAAATAAACAGAAACTGCTGGCGAATGTTTACAATTATTAAAAAACATTGACATCGCAACATTGTGTGTTTTTTCCACATTCAATTCAATCGAGTTGCTACATTTATTCGAAAAGAATACTTTAGAAAATGCCTCCACTACGCAGACGTAATACGGTTGGCAGGCATACGCGTGATTCACACCGCTGCCATCGACAACATCCTTCCTCTGATTTCGAGCTATACGCAACCTCACAGAAGATGCTGTTCAACATCATTAAAGGTAAGGTACAAGGAAAGACCAAGACGGCCCTAGATACACACCCACACTTGACGACTAGGACCGAGATAAAGACAATGTTAGAGACGAATTGTGGAGGATTGTCCTCCCCTGAGGCCCTATATGAGGAGCTGAGAAACGCCCAGTACCGTGGCGATGTGTTAACGTTCTATAACTACATTTTATCCAAGCTGTCGCTGCTGAATCAGCGTAACACCATGGACGGACACATAACGGACATACCGCACAACAACAAGGCAGCACTTAAGGTGTTCATCAATAAACTGCCTATACACCTGAGAACAGTGCTTTATGCCCCAAAACCCTTATCCATGGAGATGGCATTACACAAGTTGGCGACGACAGGCTTGCTGCGTGCAGCATCCGAAAACACGGTGCAAGGAACTCGTAGAACTCCGGGCAACACACATTTCACTAAACAGACGAACGGGAATCAGGAAACTCAACCGAGGCCGAACACCTCCCCATTTAACCCATATCAACAGCGTCCACAATGGCAACCTCAGCCGAGCCAATGGAGACGGTTCCATATGAACGTGAAAACTCACAATACCCGGCACTCAAAGTAACTTAACAATTGACTTAAATTTTCAAGTAAAACAAAAAAACAAGACTTTTCACCTTGTGTTCGAATTTTCTGCGTCCGGTTGATATATCTGCCACTTTACAATTGAATCCTCTTCCCTAATTCCTTCAAATGCCAACGATACTGGTTCTGCCTCAGCACGACCCATACATTGACAAGTACCCTAACGTTACGGCTACCATGTATTAATTACAAACAAAAACACAACCAAGAATCGGTACACAGACAACGGATATTCGTGTCAATGACCACATATTTTCGGCCTCGAACAGTCGCCTCGTGTTTTGTTAGTGTTTTCTCTTTTCTGGTTCCCACTGCTGAAATACAACTGCATTTCATACGTAATGATTTCAGGTCATTACCATTATATTCATTGGTGTTAATAGTTATAATACAGTGCTACAATTCTCCCTTTGGCGTACTGACATCGTCCCGATTGTGCGACAACATCTAATCTTCAAGTCTTTTAGGGCGTCCTCTCTTCCGTATGGGATGAACTAGGGCTGAAGCATGGTATACACCCAGAGGCTGGTTCAAATTTTGAGGTAATGCAACTTCATGCATCTCGCTTTGGTAAAAACTTCGCAGAAATGTTCTTCGATGATTGAGTTAATGGGAAGTCACCAATACTTCCGTTCCAACATTAAAATCTGGCTGCATGTATCGATGTGATCGACATTTTGCTTATTGCGGTCTGGGGTCTGCTGTTCGTCTTCTCTGGCATCTTTGAACACATTTTTCAGAAATGGAGAGATTTGAGGAATGAAGTTGTTGCTTTCTATAACACGGCGTCTACACGTGAGATAAATGGTAACATAAAATGAGAGAGAACGCCGGCAGACTATCAGAACCATTTTGCTTCTGATATTGTTAATGTTAAACAAGGGGAACACGTATTTATGTTAATATTAGAGGATTTCATAATTGCCTGACTGTCGTATAGTATAATTGTGTCATTTGTACCTTTGCGACATGATGTTTAATTCCAAAAGTTATCAAAATATTTTCTTCACTTAATTGTTGATTTTATTCGACCTTTTTGATTATTTTGACGTAGAATACGTCTTACCTTACGGTATGAGGAGTCATGTCAGGTTTTTATTGTTGTAATCTTTATTTCATTGAATTTGAGGAAACGGCTAGATGAATTTTTTTAAAATTTTTTTTTAGGTAAATGAAGATGTTATCTTTCGTTTGATATACATTTCATATTGGTTGATATATTTCTAGTATTTTAATATCTCAAATGAAAATTGTTTAAACACATACACTCAAACATATGTGTGGTGTTTGGTTGAGTGTCTTTGGTTGCTCAACATTGCTTAGGAACATGTATCTAGTAAAAAGTGAAACGAACAGCAAGCTAATGTTGCTTGGCAACATGTATCTAGTAAAAAGTGAAACAAACAGTAAGCTAACGTAATAAAGCTTTTTTGCGAAAGCTTCAATAAAGCTGTTGTAACATTAATTTTGAATTGTAAAGCGTAAAGCTTTCACACAACGCTCGAATGCTAATGCGAAGACTCGATAAGGTAAACCTTTTTTAATACTAGGGCGGCCCTCTCAACATTCGCAGAACTTATTTCAATAAAAATATTAATTAAAATACATAAATTAAATTAAGTTTAAAAAAATTGAACATAATATTTTTTTTTTTAAACGGACTTGAATCAAATGCCGTTGGTAAATATAAAAATTACAGCAGACAGTTGTCCGAGGCCTTCGGCCACGGACTGTCCCTGCAGGCTGTGTCAGAGACACGGCCATTAAGTTTAACGTAGAATACGCCATACGATAAGACAGAAAACATATATAACAATAAATGATAAATAATATAAGCAAATGAATTTATTGTTATATATGTTTTCTGTCTTATCGGATGGCGTATTCTACGTTAAACTTAATGGCCGTGTCTCTGACACAGCCTGCAGGGACAGTCCGTGGCAGAAGGCCTCGGACAACTGTCTGCTGTAATTTTTTATATATATTATTTTCTTCACTTCTTTCAATTTTATGTAAACAACTATGTATCTGTCTGTTTTTAACAGTTCATGTCATAACATAGTTGTCAACATAACAACTATGCCATAAAATTTGTTATACCACTAACACTGACAGTAATTTAGAGTCCACACGTAACATAGTACTCTCTGCGATTGAATTTGACGTTTGCTGATATAAAAATGTTATAAAATATCTCTCGTGTAGACGCCGTGTAATGGCTCGTACATATTGATTTACATCGTCGAGAGTTCTAAGCTGAAGATCAAAAGTAAGAAAAGCTGAAGAGTAGCCGGTACTTTGACATTTTGCGGTGTTCATGGCGAACCGGATTGCGGATATATGTCTGTGCCAATCATTATGTTTTTTAGTACTAGTGTTCTAAGCTGTACTTTCAAATCCCTATTATTCCGGTTCGGGGTGGTAAACAGGAGTAAAGACTTGCTGTATGTCCAAACAATATGCGACCTGCTACATAAGGGTGGAAATAAACTGGGCTCCATTATCCCCTTTCATTCGTCGTAAGAAAATATCATAGCGAAAGAAAATATCATATACAAGAATCCTTGCAGATGCCTCGGCTGTTGCCTCTTTTAAAGGGAAAAGTTGAGTCCATCGACTGGCCACATCTTCTACAATAAGTATATATTGAAACCCATCTTCAGTTTGAGGTAATAGGACAAAAAAGGCTACTGCGACAACTTCAAATCGCTGTTTACTGCTTGTGCTTTGTAGTAGTCCAGCCTGCTTTTTTGACGTTTTAACGTGCAAAAGTAACGTGAATATATTCGTGCGAGTGTACGTTCAATACCATAGTGACCAGCTGTTTTGTCATTATGATAGATATTCAAAATTTCCGCTCGCTCATGTTCAGGAATGACCAATTGAGCGTCATCGGTGTCATGGTCACTGTAGCAGTGCAATATTTCATAAGATAACCTCTATTGATCCATCGAAATATTTGTTCGTCCTCAGATTCCAAAGAATTGATTGTCTGTTTAATATAATCATCCTTGAGGTGATTTTCTCTGATGTTATCCATTTTTAGGTGTCACATCCACATGAAAAGCACATAAACACGGGTCCTCCTTCTCATGTAGTTTCTCAGAACACAACGGGCGTGAAAGAATATCTGCAACTGAATTCGTTTTCACCGGAGTGTATTGAATATTAAAATTGTATTGCTGAATCTGCAGCGCCCATCTCGCCAGACGACCAGAAGGTGTTTTCACCGTGAGTATCCACTTCAAAGGTTAATGGTCCGTAAGGAGTTTCATTTCTGTTCCCTCTCTATACCTGCGAATCTTTGCATAGGCCCAAAAAATCCTCCTCCGTACCCTCCCCCTGGAGTAAAACAGCTCCGAGTTGTTGGAGCTTCTTTAATCACTCGGATCTCGGGCCACTTGGACTTGGCATCAAATACAATAAGAAAATAGTGGTTTAGAAATGGTCCAGCATAATGTATATGGGCACGTTGAAAATTTTCATTCGGTTCTTCCCATTGGTGTTGTTCAACTTTCGGTGGATTTTCTCTTACCATTGCACACTCAGAACATTCTTCCACCATACGTTCAATATCTTTGGCTATGCATTTCCAGATACAATATTTTCTTGCCAGCTGTTTCAGTTTTACTATTCCGATGTGTGTGTGATGTAATTCTTTTAAAAATTTATTGCGTTGAGGGGCTGGAATGATAACGTGGATCCCTTTGAATAATACGCCGCTTTGTATATCATAGTCGGGATCGAAAATTCCACCATTTATTAAGGACTTCATTATAATTGATAGTTCTTTATCACGTTCAGTTTCTTCCACAATGGATGATGCTGTAATTGATAAAGTCGAAATTTCATTAATTTTTTGACTTTGGATGGCTTGAGTTTCTTTGTCAAGAACATTTTTAATATGTGTTGAATTTTGAATTGGTGTTCTAGACAAACAGTTTACATGTACATTTTGATCTGCTTTCCTATGCTCAATCTTGTATTTAAATCCTTGAAGGAATGAAGCATAGCGCAGTAACCTTGCCGACGTCATCGCAGGTGTTTTTGTGTTCTGGTGAAAAATTCTTGAAAGTGGCTGATTGTCTGTAACAAGTGTAAATTCTCGCCCGTGAAGATACATGAAAAATTTGTCCACAGCAAGAATTTTAGCTAGTGCTTCCCTATCGACTTGGCTGTAATTTTGTTCCGCTTTTGTTAAAGCTCTCGATATAGAGTGCGAAATTCTTCCATCAAGTCCTTGTAAAATTTGATCCAAAATCCGGTTGAACTCGCTCGGTGCAGTTTTTATACCAAAAGAGAATCTGTTCAGTTGATATGCCCTCTGTGCGTTGATATTGTTTGAACTTCCTGGTTTTTATCGTCATTAGCAACATGTAAATAAGCTTTTAAAAGATCAAGTTTGCAAAAATATTTCGAATTTTTGAGTGAATCTATTAATCTATTTTAATAGGATAATGTGCTGATTCAAGTTGCGAATTTACAGCAATCTTGTAATCTACGCACAACCGAACGTTACCATCTGGCTTTGGAATAACAATCAAGGGTGACCCCTAATTGCTGGGGTTGACTTACTTTATAATTCCGTCTTGCTCCAGATTATCCAACTCCTGTTCAACTTTTCCTGCCAACGCAAACGGTACACGTCGTTCCTTTAAAAATACGGGGTTTCCTCCTTCCTGCAACTTCAGAGAGCAAGTTAAATCTGGAATACATCCAACTTTCTGCTGGAAAATGTCGGAATATTTTGGAATTAGCTCTGATATAAAGTAAATGGCATTGCTGTTGATATTTTTATTTAACTCAAGATTGTCTTGAACAAGTTCGTTTTGATTGATTTTTAAATGTCTTATCCAGATACGATCCAACAAAGGTGTACAATGTACATTTTCTCTTTAGATTTTTTACCATTGTTCTCCACTATCACATTAACTACTGCCAAAGGAATGGACACGTCGCTCGTACATATTAGGAAGGCAATGCTGGTTGTTTCTTTTGCTTCGCTTAATTTTAATTTCTCAAAATCACTTTCTGGTAACAATGTGTACCCAGCACCAGAATCAACTTCAAATGTTTGTTTACCTCAATGTATCAAAACATCTATAAAAAACTTTTTCAATTCTGGAGATGGTATTTCGGTTTTGTTGTATATATCCATAATTTGATTAACTCCAAAAGAATCATCTGATGAAACTGATCCGATGTACTATGTTTGGTATGTGTTGTTCGATTTTTCTTGTAATTTCGATTTTATGCATACATCTTTAACATGACCCACTTTTCTGCATATTGAACATTTCAACTTATCTTTGTTGACTTTGCAGTCGTTCGATAAATGGTTACTTCAGCCACACCGTAGATACAAACCTTCTATACCTAATTCCTTGTAGTTGACATTAGCGCCGAATGGCAATGCCGACAGACTATGGGGTTGATTTCGATTACAACGACTATAATTTTGATGACCGATAACTGTTTCATGAAACTGATGCACATCACTTCCCAGCAAAAAATTGTGCATGCTAAAAAGCAGTAATGGAAGCTGAAATTCTTTAGAAGCACTAGCCAATGCGCTGATACATGCGCATTATTTTCGAACAAAGTTCCCACTTAGAAGCTCTTGATAGTGCCAAATTAAAGCAACATACTCATTGCTTTCAAGAAGCTCTTCTTTGTTTGCAGAAAAAATTTTGTTTTTCCACGTGCTTATTTTACGATACGAAAAGAAAACACGAGCAGTTTTCTCACTTACTTTTAGGCTTCATGGAAGCACTAATATTTGATTTTTTTCTAATGACTACAAAAAAATATAAAAATATTTCATTTATTGCTTATAAGAAGCATTAGACCAAGGCAGAGCCATGATTCGACCAAAACCTGTGTTTGTATCTGAACTATAGTGTGGTAACTGTAAATCGTCAAACTATATATATATATATATCTATCTATATATATAAAATTAAGTGGCAAAACTTCCTGTTCGCACACTCCTCCTAAACGGCTTGCCCGATTTCAATGAAATTTTCAGGGGTGATTGGGGTCTGTGTGGAGGGTGCATATAAAACGAAAATTTCAGAAGTGATTGGGGTCTGTGTGAAGGGTGCACATAAGGAATTTAATGTGTGTATCATTGCACGTTTTGAAATTAATTCTGTTTGGCTTTACGTGTTTTTTGGGATTTTTATTATTGTTTTGCCGCAAGATTGGCAGTCCTGCCTTTTACTAATAAATAAACAGAAACTGCTGGAGAATGTTTACAATTATTAAAAAACATTGACATCGCAACATTGTGTGTTTTTTCCACATTTAATTCAATCGATTTGCTACATTTATTCGAAAAGAATACTTTAGAAAATGCCTCCACTACGCAGACGTAATACGGTTGGCAGGCATACGCGTGATTCACATCGAATGTCAATATGGAGAACAAATCAAAGCGAAGAGCAACGCGCTCAAGTGAATGTACAGAGAGCGGCGTGCACAGTTTAGAGCTGAATCCGCAGACAATCAACGGCCAAATTATCACTACGATCCTGACTGCAACTACAGCCTGCATGGTTCCATTGGAGCAATGGATATTATTTGTACGCATAGCAATGCAGCGACGTTTCGAGGAGAAACAGCTGGCATGTGCTGTTCCGAAGGCAAAGTGAAACTGCCTGCATTGGAACCGCCACCAGAACCATTACATTCCTTGCTCACTGGAGAATCGCCGACATCTAAGCATTTTTTGCAGAACACTCAAGCATACAATTCACGTTTTCAAATGACTTCTTTTGGTGCCACAAAGATCATTAGAGATACATTTATGCCGACATTCAAGGTGATTACTTTGCATTGAATTTCCAGTGAAACATTTGACATTTTTAAATATTCCAATCATTCATCCAATTTTATTGCACAAACATTATAGATTCAGGGACAAGTATACCATCCAGCAGGCTCGATATTACCATTTGCCAATGATGACTATACATTTTTGCAAATATATTTTATCGGTAATGAAACTGACCAACTCAATCAACGGTGTACAATTGGGACCGGCACAAGGCGAGTAATCGTACTGAATTTGCAAAGATTTCTCCATGAACACAATGAATTGATTCGATTGTTCAAAATCGCATTGGACCGCATGCCGTCTGATAACCATCGAATCGTCATCAGAGCAGACAAAATGCCGATGGGGCAGCATGCCAGACGATTCAACGCACCAACAATCGATGAGGTGGCAATCGTCATTGTAGGCGAACAGTTTGAATCGCGAGATATTGTACTGCACCGTAGAATCGAACAACTTCAGCGTGTTTCCGAGCTACACCGTAGTTATGATGCATTACAGTATCCGATATTATTCTGGAGAGGTGATGACGGCTATCACATCAATATGCGATTGATAAATCCAACAACTGGTAAATAATCATTTATAAAGTACATTTTCTTACGATTCAACATTTTGCGTATTGTTCATTTATAGGCCAAGAAACACCGAAAAAACTCAGTGCGATGAACTTATGTTCGTACAGAATAATGATTCGTCCGCAAGAAGACAACTACATCTTGAAATGTCGCAAGCTTTTTCATCAGTATTTGGTTGACATGTATGCGAAGATCGAGACCGAACGTGTCAACTTTATTCGATTCAACCAAGCCAAATTGCGATCTGAAGAGTACATCCATTTGAGAGATGCCGTAATGAATGATGCAAATGTGAATAACATTGGACGTCTGACAATATTGCCAGCAACATACATCGGCAGTCCGCGCCATATGCACGAGTATGCGCAAGATGCGATGTCGTATGTGCGCCATTACGGCAGACCGGATCTGTTCATAACGTTCACGTGCAATCCTCAGTGGAATGACATCAAAGACCATTTGTTCCCCGGTCAATCAACAACTGATCGTCACGACATATCAGCACGTGTATTCAGGGAAAAGCAAAAAGCATTGATGAATTTAATTGTTTGGAGAAGTTCGATGTTGGATGTACTCTATCGAATGGCAAAAAAGAGAATTACCGCATGCACACATCTTGATTTGGTTAGTTCGCAAAATACGACCAGATCAGATTGATAAAGTCATCTCAGCGGAAATTCCAGATGAAGCAATCGACCCACAATTCTTCGGCGTTGTAACAAAAAATATGATCCACGGTCCTTGCGGCGCTATTAATCCAACGTCACCATGCATGATTCACAATAAGTGTTCAAAGCGCTATCCAAGAACTTTAGTTGCTGATACAATCACTGGAAATGACGGATATCCATTATATCGGCGTCGATCCGCTGAAGATGGCGGTAATTCAACGGTCATAAAAGTTCGAAATCAAGATAATCGTTGGGTCGTGCCGTATTCACCATTGTTGTCAAAAATTGTCGAAGCGCACATCAACGTAGAATATTGCAACTCTGTCAAATCGATCAAATACATCTGCAAATACGTAAATAACGGCAGTGACATGGCAGTTTCCGGGGTGGCTGATTATCAGAATATCGATGAAATCCAGCAATACCAAATGGGCCGTTATATAAGCAGAAACGAAGCGGTATGGCGCATTTTATCGTTCCCAATACACGACCCGTATCCCGTTGTTGTTCATTTGGCAGTTCATCTCGAAAATGGTCAACGCGTTTATGTCACTGCAGAAAATGTACAACAGAGAGCAGCACGACCACCTGGGACAACACTAACTGCCTTCTTCGAGTTGTGTGAAAACGATGAATTTGCAAGACCATTGCTATATTCCGAAATACCAAAATATTTCACTTGGAATTCATCATCGAAAATATTTCACCGACGAAATCAAGGGGAGCGTGTTGACGGTTATCCAAATATCCGTAAAACCGATGCCATAGGACGCATTTACAACATCCATCCGAGCAACGCCGAATGTTTCTATTTGCGTCTGCTATTAGTCAACTTGCGCGGACCAAGATCATTTGATGATTTGAAAACTGTTGACGGTTAGTTGTGTGCGACGTATTGAAAAGCATGTCAGCGATTGCATTTGTTGGAAGATGATATGCATTGGGAAACCGCACTTCATGACGCATCAGTCACATCTCATCCAAAACAAATACGCGTACTATTCGCCATAATAATATCTACATGCCTTCCGTCAAATCCGCAAGAACTGTGGGATAAGTACAAAGACTACATGACCGAGGATTTATTGATTTTGGCGCGTAATCGAGCATCGGAAGCAAACTTGCTATATACATTAGAAATATATAATGATGCTTTGATTGAATTGCGTGCTTCCATACAAGCTAACATTACCAAATTGAATATTCAGCAGAAAAATGCTTATGATAATATTATACGAGCGGTTGACAATAACGCCGGTGGATTCTACTTGCTGGATGCGCCCGGTGGTACAGGGAAAACGTTTCTGATCTCTTTGATTCTTGGTAATATACGGTCACAGCAGAAAATTTCGTTGGCAATTGCTTCGTCAGGCATCGCTGCTACTCTACTTGATGGCGGCCGAACAGCACATTCTGCTTTGAAATTACCGTTGAACATCCAAGTCGTTGAAACACCAACGTGCAACATATCGAGGAATTCAGCAATGGCAAAAGTTTTGCGAGGAGCTGCAATAGTTCTATGGGATGAGTGCCCAATGGCTAACAAAAAGTCATTAGAAGCATTCAATAGAACAATGCAAAATGTACGCCAAAATCAACAACTTTTTGGCGGGGCATTAGTATTATTATTCGGCGATTTTAGGCAAACTATGCCAGTCATTCCTCGATCAACTCCTGCAGACGAAATAAACGCATGTTTAAAATCATCAGTTTTGTGGAGACATGTTCAAAGGCTGACTCTTACCATCAACATGCGAGTCCAAAGCAGTTGTTGGACATTGGCGTAGGCAAAATACCAATCGATCATACCGGTGTGATCACATTGCAGAACAACTATTGTACACTTTTACAATCGAAAGAAGAATTGATTGAAAGTGTATTTCCGAATATTTTTCAACAGTATCAACGCAATGATTACTTAAGTGAACGCGCAATATTGGCACCGAAAAATGTACACGTCAACGAAATCAATTTTGCCATTCAAGAAAAACTGCCAGGAGAAGCTACAATATATACATCGATTGATAGCGTTTTGAATCAAGATGAAGTAGTCAATTATCCAACTGAATTCTTGAATTCTTTGGATCCCCCCGGTCTGCCACCGCATCGTTTGGTCCTGAAAGTCGGTTCACCTATTATACTTCTACGAAATCTGAAGCCACCGACTTTGTGTAATGGCACAAGACTTTCAGTCAAAAAATTGTTTTCAAAGTTGATTGAAGCAACCATACTAAATGGCAAGGCAGCAGGTGAAGTTGTACTCTTACCACGCATTCCAATGATTCCAACGGACATGCCGTTTGAATTTAAGCGCTTGCAGTTCTCAGTACGTCTTGCCTTTGCGATGACCATAAACAAATCGCAAGGGCAAACGTTTCGAGTGTGCGGCGTCAATTTGGAAGAACCGTGCTTCTCCCACGGCCAATTGTATGTCGCATGTTCGAGAGTGGGTACACCAAGGTGCTTATTCATTTACGCGCCAGGTGGAAAAACCAAAAATGTTGTATACCATAATGTTATATAAATAAGTAATAGTTTTACAACAATAAATAAAACACAAAGTAAAAACCCTTAAGAGTTTTAATCGATTTAGGGGTAGCAAAGCGCACCGGGTAAGAGGTAGTATACCATATATACTGAGTTATGGCAAAGCCAATACCCAGTAATAGGATGCCATTCGATCCATAACAACCACACCCTATTTCCATCAAAGTTCCCCACTCCATCTCAAATCCAACCTGTAATAAATAAACATGTTAAGAAAAACCCCCTTCCCTTTGTACAACTTTAACTGAGGAACATACTCACCCAATACTCCAATTTCACTTATTAGCCAACACCCCAGTTAACGTTAAGTGTAGATGTAAGATGTAGAACACTGTAAACATAAACATTAGGAAAGGTCGCCAACCGCAGAACATTACACCTGCACTAGATCATGGCATACGTGGCACGATTCGATACGATCGACGCCAACTAGATTAAGTTGCACATGGATAAACAAAACAATTGTACATCACTCAACCAGCTCTTAAGCATTTAATACTTTAATAAAGATTCAGACTTAATTTTGCTTCGTCTCGAAACTGTGTTATCCGGGAAAGGTGGGCAAGTGAAAATTGCCCAGGCGGAAAACAAGCAAAAATTGGGCAGTCGGTAGGATTACCAGAAGCACTTGGAGATCCGTAAATACGAATCCTACGTAAGGCATACGTCCTCCGGAAAAGGACGGTGATCTGCAGAGAAGTCTAGAAAAGAATATAAGAAAAATCTGTTAACAAAAAACAAAGAAAATTTATTAGTTCAGGATAATAAATAAATACAATAATAAAGTGAGTTTAAACTCCAAAAAGGAAAAGGTGGCGAAAAGATTTAAAAGAGTGCACACGAGAAAAGGTGTGGATCAAACGAAAAAGGAACAGTGAACCTAAGTAGTGAATACCAACAGTAAGGAGGATGAATCCAACATCGGCACCAATGCCCGCGGAGATTTCTCCCATGGCCTACCTGGCCCAAATTCCAGACTACGATGGACGGAAGGAGGACTTGAACTCCTTCACCGCTGCCATCGACAACATCCTTCCTCTGATTTCGAGCTATACGGCAACCTCACAGAAGATGCTGTTCAACATCATTAAAGGTAAGGTACCAGGAAAGGCCAAGACGGCCCTAGATACACACCCACACTTGACGACTAGGACCGAGATAAAGACAATGTTAGAGACGAATTATGGAGGATTGTCCTCCCCTGAGGCCCTATATGAGGAGCTGAGAAACGCCCAGTACCGTGGCGATGTGTTAACGTTCTATAACTACATTTTATCCAAGCTGTTCCTGCTGAATCAGCGTAACATTCGTATGCATTCGTGCAAGAAATAAAGGAAAGGACGCCCTTGTGTTTGATAAGAGCCTTTACGATTGCCTTCAACTCAATGAAGGCCCCGAAGTTGTTAATAACCGACAATGAAACCGCATTAACGACGGCAGTATTCAAGGATTTCCTGGAGAAGAAAAATATCGAGTTGCATCTGACAACTCCGAATAGACATACGGGAAACTCCGACTTCGAGAGATTTCAAAGCAGTTTGAATGAGAACATTCGAATTTTTAGGAAACGGGAAGAAGAGGATGACATTGCTTATAATATTGACCTAGTTGTCCTGGCAAATTACGCTTACAACAATACCATTCACCTTACTACGCAAAGGAAGCCCATAGACTTTCATTTTGCAGGGAATAAGATTGACTTACAGGATGTTTATAGACGGATTGAGGGGGCTAAGGAAAGGACACTAGAATATAGGAACAGGAACAGAAATGAAGCAGAGGTCAATACGGAATTCAGGAAAATTCCGAATGCACAGAAAATAGATGCGCGTCAGGAAAGAACCAACGTGGAACCGATCGACAACTGACGTTACATGACTAGGAATAGACCCTTGAGAATTTATAAAGATAAAGCGAAAAACTCATTTCAGGTCTACGGATGTGTTGGTGGATGACGATGACATTGCTGGTAATTAGCCCAGTACTAGCGCAGAAGCTAGGAATTACTTATTTAAACCATAGAATTGGGTTTACCTTACTCGAACTCGGACAGAGGGAACTTATTATAGGATACGACAATGTCCTTCACATATTTAACGTGACGAAATATGATAATTTCATAGACGACATCGAAAAAGAGGTAGCCGCCTTGGGAAATCCATATCTGTAGCATCAGATTGACCACCTTCGAATGCAGCTTCGGACCCTGGTCCCATACAAACGCGAAAACAGAGAACTTTTGAATATTTTGCGTACGGGACTCAAATATTTGTATGGAACAATGGATGATAATGACAGAACGGAAATAGAAAATAAATTAAAAGTACTCGAGACGAATACCCACAACACGATAATTCAAAGCAATAATCAGATTCAGATAAACAAACAATACGACGAACAACTAGAGAGGTTGACCACACTCTACGACTCTCAAATGAAGAAGGTAATTAATCAGTATTTGGAAATGAAGAACGCCTCGGTCCAGCAAGGGAGGGAAATAAAGCTAGACCAGATTAGATACAATTTGACGCATCTGGAAAAAATTATAGATAACCTAGAGAGCATTATGTTTACATCCAGTCTTGGTTTATTGAGCCGTAATATCCTAACAGATGAGGAGATTCAACGGAGTAATGTATCTTTTGAAAAACTTAAAGATGTAAGATTGACCGTAGCAACATCGGGCCGCAATATTATTTTCATAATCCGCATTCCTATTATGTCCACGGAAAAATACCGTAAATTATTTATTCAACCTGTTCCTAGCAGAAACGGAATGGAAATTAACTTAGAAGATAAGGAGTATCTAACAAATAATAACGTAATTTATTATAATGTAAACGAGACTAGTAAACTAATGATGGTAAAAGACAACTGTGTAGAAAGTATATTTAGTGAAAATAAGATGCATTACCCTTACAAAAGAAACAATAGAGAAGGTGTAATTGAAGTAGGTGCTCAGATAATATTTGCCATTAATATGTTAACTGAAAAGATTGAGCAAAGTTGTAACCAAATACCCGTATCGTTAACGGGAAATTACTTCATAAGAATCGAAAATTGTAAAATAAAGGTAAGAGGAAAGTGGTATGACAAAAGCTTCTACGAAGAACACATCATCTTACCTAACCCATGTAACGGAAGAGAGGGACATCTCCCTTCAGGAGATGAAGTTCCACCAAGTAAAGAATTTGGAACATATTGACGAGCTAAAAGTGGAACAGAGAACAACCAGTATTGTAATGTATGTAATGTTTGGCCATTCAACATTTCATCGTTGTTAATTTTTGCCGTCTCCAGCACTTTAGCTTTTTCCACAATCTCAGCAAATGTCTTCTCCGGGTTTTGTAATAATTGCTCACGAATGCCGTTGTCGCGAAGCCCTCTGATGAATTGAGCCCTGGAAAATATAACGCCAACTGATTGTTTACTCACGCACACAAACTCGCAGTCCGAAGCCCTCTTTTGCAATGTTGCCACAAAATCCGAGATGTTTTGGTTTAAGTTTTGTATCTCTGATAGAAATCGGTGTTGCTACACTAATATGTTTCTCTTTGGACAAAAGTGTTTTCCGAACAGTTCCACAATCTCGTCGGACTTGAGTTCGGTTGTTGTTAGTGTAGTGTAATTTTGCAGCAACAATTTTGCACACACATTTTTGTCGTTAAATACTTTTTTCAGTTGCAAATGCATTTCAAGTCGCTCCTTATATGTTTTAAACGTTTCCAGCTTAGGGTCGAAAGCGTCGAAATTTGAAATAATGTTAATGCTGGTGCTAGTTGACGCTTGTTGTTGCTGTTAGCCTAATGCTATTGTCATAAAAGTAATGGCTTCCAGTATTTTTTTCATATGTTCTTCTGCCATATCTATTTGCTGTTTACTATTGTTATTCGAGAAAAATACTTCTTGTTTTTTTCCTCGTCTCCAATTGTTGTGTTTGAACGTTGAATATTAAAGACACCCGTTGTGTTGTATTAATAACAATGAGTACTTTATTAATAATAATATTTAATATACAAAAGGGAAACAAAGAATAGAGACGCCAGTACTTGTGACTCGATTGACTTATATATGCGGAATGCAATAAGCTTTAAAAAATGGCCGTAAACCTTGCAATGAAAAACACCCAATAATTTAGCGGGTTGTATATACATGAATAACAATTTGAAAAAAGAGATAACAGATACATTTTAGTACAATCGATAGGTATTCCGGTTTATGAGATAAAGGATTTCCCACACTACTGCAGAACATGTTCGCTTAAATGAGAAGGTGTCTGTTTTGTTCGTTTGGATCTTCTAAGAGGAATTGTTTGAGATGCATGTGGATCTTGAATGTGGGGCTGTACTTCTGACTCTGTTCTATGATGCTCGACAATAATTTCATCCATTTGGGTGTCTTTTGGACGGGAGTCGTGTGTGGTCAAAGTAGCTTCAGGCTGCTGATGTACCGTCGACTTGTATAACTGATTGATATGGCGTTTGATTTCAAAACCGTTGTCCAATCTACGGCAATTTCCGAACTTCTTCTTTATGATGCCAAATTTCCTAACATATGATTGGTTTCGATCAACCAATCTCACTTGCACCCTCTCTCCCACATTAATATGGTGGATCGTTGGTTTAGTAACCGTATCTGGTTCTGGTGCAATACATTTTTGGAAAATTCCGTTTTCAGCACAATATTGTTTGAACGTATGTTGGAGCTTCTTTAATCACTCGGATCTCGGGCCACTTGGACTTGGCATCAAATACAACAAGAAAATAGTGGTTTAGAAATGGTCCAGCATAATGTATATGGACACGTTGAAAATTTTCATTCGGTTCTTCCCATTGGTGTTGTTCTACTTTCGGTGGATTTTCTCTTACCTTTGCACACTCGTACATTCATCCACCATACGTTCAATATCGTTGTCTATGCCTTTGCGGATACAATATTTTCTTCCCAGCTGTTTCATTTTTACAATTCCGATATGTGTATGATGGAATTCTTTTAAAATTTCGTCGCGTTGAGTAACTGGAATGATAACGCGGTTCCCTTTGAATAATACGCCGTTTTGTATCTCATAGTCGGGATCGAAAATTCCACCATTTATTAAGGACTTGTTTTTAATTTATAGTTCTTTATCACGTTCAGTTTCTTCCGCAATTGATGATGCTGTAATTGACAAAGTCGAAATTTCATTAATTTTTTGATCTTGGATGGCTTGAGTTTCTTTCTCAAGAAAATTTTTAATATGTGTTGAATTTTGAATTGGTGTTCTAGACAAGCAATCAACATGTACATTTTGACATGCTTTCCCATGCTCAATCTTGTAATTAAATCTTTGAAGGAATGAAGCATAGCGTAGTAACCTTGCTGACGTCATCGAGATGCTTTTGTGTTCTGGTGAAAAATTCTTGAATGTGGTTGATTGTCTGTGACAAGTGTAAATTGTCGCCCGTGAAGATACATGAAAAATTAGTCCACAGCAAAAATTATAGCTAGTGCTCCCTATCGAGTTGGGTGTAATTTTGTTCCGCTTTTGTTAAAGCTCTCCATATAAATGCAGTAATGAGTTCTCCTTCGTCTGTGGCATGGGTTAATACTGCAGCCATTCCAGTAGGGCTTGCATCGCACGGTAGTGTAACTGGTTTTGATTGATCATACGGTGTTAAAATTCTTTCCGTTACTATTTCGTTTTCAGGAATTTAAATGCTTCTTCGCATTCGTTGCTCCAGTAAAATGTTTTGCATTTTTCCAACAATTTTCGAAAGTGAAAAGTCTTGGCACCCATATCTGGTGTAAATCGGGAAAAATATACGTTACCATCCCAAGAAATCTTACATCGTCCGTATTTTGCGGGCGCGGAAGTCGTGCAATCATTTCTATTTTATTGGGCATTTTGAAATCGAATTATGGCTGACATTATACCCCAAATATCGAATCTGCTCTTTAAAATACTCACATTTTGTTTTGTTAATATGTAGATGATATTTCTGCAATCTTTCAAAACAGTTATTTAGACGCAGTTTACATTCTTTTCTAGTAGCAGCATGTACGATAATGTCATCAAAGTGCGAAATTGTTCTTTCAAGTCCTTGTAAAATTTAAGCCAAAATCCGGTTGAATTCGCTCGGTGCAGTTTTTATACCAAAAGAGAATCTGTTCATTAGATATGTCCCTCTCTGCGTTGCTATTGTTTGAATTTCCTTGTTCTTATCGTCAATAACAACATGCAAATAAGCTTTAAAAAGATCAAGTTTGCAAAAATATTTCGAATTTTTGAGTGAATTAAATATTTAATCTATTTTAATAGGATAATGTGCTGATTTACGTTGCGAATTTACAGCAATCTTGTAATCTACGCACAACCGAACGTTAACAACCAAGGGTGACCCCCAATTGCTGGTATTGACTTTCGTTATAATTCTGTGTCGCTCCAGATTATCCAACTCCTGTTCAACTTTTCCTCGCAACGCAAACGGTACCTGTCGTTCCTTTAAAAATACGAGTTTTGCTCCTTCCTGCAACTTCAGAGACCAAATTAAATTTGGAATACATCCAACTTTCTGCTCAAAAATGTCGGAATATTTTGGAATTAGCTCTGATATAGAGTTAATGGCATTGCTGTTGATATTTTTATTTAACTCACGATTGTGTTGATGAAGTTCGTTTAATTGATTTTGAAATGTCTTATCCAGATACGACCCAAAAAAGGTGTATGTTTCAGGGACGCAGTGTATGTTTCAGAGACACAATGTACTAGAGTTTTTACCATTGTACTTCACTATCACATTAAAACAAAGGAATGAAAACGTCGGCCGTACATATTCGGAACGCAATGCTGGTTTTTCTATTGGTTCACTTAATTGTAATTTCTCAAAATTACTTTCTGGTAACAACGTGCACCCAGCACCAGAATCAACTTCAAATGTTTGTTTACGTCCATATATCAACACATCTATAAAAAACTTTTTCAATTCTGGAGATGGTGATTCGGTTTTGTTGTATATATTGATAATTTGATTAACTCTAAAAGAATCATCTGATGAAACTGATTCGACGTACTATGTATTGCGTGTGTTGTTCGATTTTTCTTGTAATTACGATTTCATGCAGACATCTTTAACATGACCCACTTTTCTGCATAAAGAACATTTCAACTTATATTTATTGATTTTGCAGTCGTTCGATAAATGGTTACTTCTGCCACACCGTAGATACAAACCTTCTATATCTAATTCCTTGTAGTTGACATTAGCGCTGAATGGCAATGCCGACCGACTATGGGGTTGATTTCGATTACAACGACTATAATTTTGATTACCGATAACTGTTTCACGAAATTGATGAACATCACTTGTTTGGCCATTCGACATTTCATTGTTGTTAATTTTTTCCGCCTCTAGCGCTTTAGCTTTTTCCACAATCTCAGCAAATGTCTTCTCCGGTTTTTGTAATAATTGCTCACGAATGCTGTTGTCGGGAAGCCCCCTGATGAATTGAGCCCTGGAAAATATAACGGCAACTGATTTTTTACACACGCACACAAACTCGCAGTAAGAAACCCACTTTTGCAATGTTGCCATAAAATCCAAGATGTTTTGGTTTAAGTTTTGTATCTCTGATCGAAATCGGTGTTGCTACACTAATATGTTTTTCTTTGGACAAAAGTGATTTCGGAAGAGTTCCACAATCTCATCGTACTTGAGTTAGGTTGTTGTTAGTGTAGTGTAATTTTGCAGCAACAATTTTGCACACACATCTTTGTCGTCAAATACTTTTTTCAGTTGCAAGTGCATTTCAAGTCGCTCCTTATATGTTTTAAACGTTTCCAGCTTAGGGTCGACAGCGTCGAAATTTGAAATAATGTTAATGCTGGTGCTAGTTGATGCTTGTTGTTGCTGTTGGCGTAATGCTATTTTCAAAGAGGTAATGGCTTCCAGTATTTTTATCATTTGTTCTTCTGCCATATCTATTGCTGTTTACTATTGAGAAAAATACTTCTTGTTTTTATCCTCGTCGCCAATTGTTGTGTAACGTTGAATATTAAAGACACCCGTTGTATTGTATTAATAACAATGAGTACTTTATTAATAATAATATTTAATATACAAAAGAAAAACAAAAAATAGACCGGCAGTACTTGTGACTCGATTGACTTATATATGCGGAATGTAATAGCAGAGAAGACAAATTTGCTACTTTAGATTTTTTACTATTTTTTGCTCTTTTTAGTAATTTTTGCATGTTTAGCTTTTTTGTAATTTGTTCAGATAGCAAATATTTTTTAGTATAGTCAGTAAGAACTGTTTCGTTGACATTCGCAAATTATAAAGACGATAGGACGCTTCTATTGACTACATTATCTGTTTTTCCACTTGGAGCGAAAATGTACAAATTTTTTCCACTTGGTACTCGAGAGCAAGCGACATATAATTGTCTGCGAGAAAAGCAGGAAGTTTCCAAATGCAAACCGGCAATCTTCAGCGTTTGCCCCTGTGATTTGTTTATAGTTATTGCAAACGTAAATTTTAAAGGAAATTTCACGCGTTTAAATTGAAAAGGCAATTCTGTTGGAATAAGTGGTATACGCCGAATGAAAACATGTTCTCCTTTCGAAGATCCTGGCAATATCGTAGCTGTTATGATATCGCGACCAAGGTTTTTGACTCGTAGACGTGTCCCACTGCATAGTTTGGGTGCGTTAAGATTTCGCATGAGTATTATAGGGACCCCTACTTTGAGTTCTAATTTGTGCGGCGGAACTCCGGATAACTCGATAGAGTTGAGGAACTCAATTAGGGACGTGGTGGAATGTTCCTCATCCATTACGCTATCAACTGATTTATAAATTGTAGACTCACCAACGACTTTACTTAAAATTTGGTTATTTATGTGAGCAACAATATTATTTTTTGGTGCTAGAAAGGCTCTTTCGCATAACCAAGTTTCATTAGCCATATTGATATTATTGTCTGGATAAACTTGGGATATTAGGTCAACCTCTGTCGAAAGTAATGTGCAGAATCCTTTTTGAAAGGATATATTACCATTTTCGTCTGGAAAACCCTCAGCATTTCCAATCTTTAGTAGCTGTGCAGCATGGGCTGCAGCTTCAGAGTCATTGTAAATATGAACTCGCATATTGGTGATTAGACTCATTTTGATTACTTCGTTCCGTAAGGGCGGAGCTTTAAGGCAAGTATTAATTTCATAAGCCGGAGTTTCTCTTGGTATCACTGGTAGGGTTTGACGAAAGTCACCTTCCAGTAGAACGACCAGTCCACCCATAATTGTGTTACAGCTTCTTTTATCTTGTAGGCTACGATTTTGTGCGTTATATTGCAAGTTGGAGTTGGAGTTAGCGTTAAATTCAACGGTAATTTCAAAACGGAGTGTGCAGTTCGACCACAATCAAGGAGAGTTTCTGCTATGCCCCAGGAAGCCACTGCTATGGCGATGTGTTGATTTTGACGGATATTGGCCAATAAAAGATCGAGAAGCAATGTTTTTCCGGTTCCTCCAGGTGCATCGAAAAACAGCAGAGCTCTTTATTTCATATTTGCTGCTGCCAATACTTCATCAAAAATCAGATTTTGCTCAGGCATCATCTCCTTAATATAAGCATGTATGGTTGTCAAATCGAAATTTAATTTTCTCCAGACAAATCGTTGGATGTATTTTGGACTCTGAGAGGACTTGGAATACCAAATAGACTTAAATCTTTTCCAACCATTAAGATCAATTTGTCTTCAATAATTATGAGAGCGTCATTGTAAATCGTATTTGAAAAGGTAAGTTCGGTATTTGTTATTTGTTTTGAACGACGAATGTCTTCGGATAAATCATTTTTATAGCGGTCCCAGAGTTCCAGCGGCTTAGAAATTCCACACATGCCTAGTAAAATTGCAAAAAGCTGTCTAAGCTTACATGGAAAGGAACATAAAACGGCCTCTTGCATGGCTAGATCCCACTGAGCATCACTTTCCATTAACTTTAATGCTTCGCATGCTTCTCTAAATGTTCCAGAGTCATGACCATTAAGTGTTTTGAGATCACCTAAACACGTAGACCCTTTTACATTGTGCAGCAGCATTCGTAAGCAATAGCATTCTAAATTGATTACATGCACAGTATAGACACGACCTAGAGCGTCCCCTTCTTTAATTCCAGGCCAACTGGTAATTAATGTGCCAATTTTCCTTCGCTTCCACTCTTTCTGTGATGTGTTCCATGTATAGTAACGGGGAACTTCGACATATAGCAGAGGCAGAGTTCTAGCGAAATTATCAACTCTGCAAAATTAAAAAAATGCCGTCAATGTGGTTTTAGGGGGAGAAATTGGAAAATTGCGTTGGTTAAAACATACTCGCTCTCCATTCTAAAAATGGACTGCAAAATGTGTTACATTGGGATATCGTTCACCTAATGGAAATCTTAGCAGACGCCAAGCTGCCTCATTTCTACTAAGATAGCGTCCTGCATGATAAGATTGAACTTCATTCCTTACTATTTCATTGCCGCGCTCCTTTTGTATATTGAACATGGCTTGATCACCGCCTTTGTTTATATATTTGCATATGTATTTAATGGCTTTTACCGAACTGCATAATTCAATATTTAAATGGGCGTCAAATTCTTTATTTTAACAGACTGACCACCATAGTTTGGAGCTCTACGCCGATATAATGGATAACCATTTTCGTTGTGCTGAGTCTCTTGGAGCAATGCTCTAGGGAATTTTTGGGTACACTTTCCATTTTTCATGCAGGGAGATGCAGGATTGAGATCACCGCAAGGCCCGTGTACCATATTTTTTACAACAATACCATGCAGCTTTTTATCCGCCTGAGGATCTGGTATTTCAGCAGAAATGATTTTATTAATTTGAGTAGCTCGTATGATTTAGTAAGTGAACATGCGGTAATCCTCGTTTCTGCCATTCTATAGAGTACATAAAGCATAAATCTTCTCCAAAAATATGTCCTTTGGTTAGAATTGCAACAAATTTTTTTACTTTTTGGCGGACAACACGGGCGATCAAATCATGTCTGTCTGTAGATCTTTGACCCGGTAACCGTACGGAAAGATCAGGCCTGCCATATGATCGTACATATGCAAAAGATTCTTGGGTATACTCATGTAAATATCGTGTGCTGTTAATGAATGATAATGGTAGAATAACCATTTGCCCTAAATCATTGGGATTGACATTTCCATCATTATTGACAGCATCTCGTAAATAAACGTAGGACTCTACTCTCAACTTTGTTTGGTTAAGCGTTATATATAGTAAGCGTTCGCTTTCTACTTTTACAAACATATCGACCAAAACCTGATGAAAAAGTTGGCCGTATCTTATGAGTAAATTGCAGTTCTTGCGACATACCATCATGTGAAAAGCATAGACGTTCATGGAGGACACTTTTTTATTTAGAACAACTATTAACGCGGCAATATCATTAGCATTATATCGTCGTTCGTGTTCACCTCGAGGAGTGCGACCGGAGTCTATAACGATCTTGTAGGTCTCATCAGGCATTTTTCCACAGCTGTCTTAAATGATTTAACCAGTTGGTTTTGTTCATTAAGTAGCTGTTGGAGCTCATCGACAATGATTCTCTCGACACCAGGTATGAGTTCGCATCTCGTTTGTGCTTCCACGTCCTCATCGCCGATGTAATATATCTGCATAAATTTTGGTTGCTGGTTGGGCATGGGAAATATTGAACCAATTCTGTGATATACCTGGCCTTGTAATGTAAATGTTGGGGAAAATCCTGGCAAGGATACATTTTTAGCCGCGCCAAAAGATGTCATTTGAAATGCAGAGCTATACTTTCTAATGTCTTTTAAAAACTGTTTTACATCCCGCGTTTCATTAAGTAGAAGTTGTTTCAGGGGCTCTGGAGGTTCATGTAGAATTGGAACAGAAATTTTTCCTAAAAATTAAGAAACTCATTTAAACACTTTTACCAAAAACAACTTGATTGGAAAGTTAAAAAAATGTGAATAAATTTGAAATATTCTTTTGTATAAATGTAATGGTGTGTTACTGCAAAAGAATGAGAAACATTTTAAAATATGAACAGGTTGATTTGGAAGTTGAAGGATTGTAGTTATCGAATGAGAATTTGATTAGAAAATTGGGACAATTAAGACGAAGTGTTTTGTAGAAATGACAAAAAAGTGCCAAATGATTATATTGCTAGAAACTTCAAATAGGAAAAAAATTCGTTGCATTGTTAAAATTTAGAAATGTTTTTCAAAGATATCTTGATTATAGGCTGGGTTGAGTTTTGTACAATCGATTGGATAACTGCCAGGGATTTTAATTGTCTAAATTTAAAAGAATTTAGTTCGAATTTAATGAATACTGGTGTTGCTTAAAGATATATTGTTGGTTGTAGAATTTGCAGATGCTTTGATGTAATACTTTGACTTTTCTGGAAATATAGTATAGGTATAGTATAGGCTTACCTGTACTACAACACATTCCAGGTGTTTCGGCTTTCCACTTCAGTGCTCCACAGTATCTGCATTCTTCGGTCATTCCTCCAGCTTTTAATTGGCTGTGGTTGATGTAGTTAAGAGTGGTATAGTAATCAAATGCTGCAACCTACTATTTCTTTTAAAAATACATCGTCGATTCGCAAGACGCTCGGATTCGTTAATTCGCCGTGCATTAGCCTCACCTGCTGTTTGTGCTGTCCTCAATACTGTATGTCTTTGTGCATGTTGAGATTGTCGCTCATTTGCTTGCTGCGTCGTCTCGGTTGTCCTTGTTGCTGACTGAAGGTGTGTTTGGTGAGACCGCCGAACATTCGTCTCTTCTGTTGTTTCGTGTGACCTTGACACTGCAAGTCGTTGTGCATCTTCAAATCGTCGCTTAATCGCTTGATCCGTTGTTTCGGCCGCTCTTGTTGCAGACTGACATTGAGCTTGCTCAGACGTCGAACAGTGGTTTGTTCCGCTGCTTGCGTGGATCTCAATACTGCATTTCTTTGTGCATCTTGCAATCGTCGTTCATTGACCTGATCCGTTGCTTCTGCTGCCCTTGTTGCAGCTTTGCGTTGAGCTTGCTGAGAACGTCGAGCATTGGTCTGCTCCGCTGCTTCTGTGGATCTCAATACTGCATGTCTTTGTGCAACTTGTAATCGTCGCTCAATCGCTTGCTCCAATGCTCTTGTTGCAGACCGCTCTTGTTGCAGACTGACGTTGAGCTTGCTGAGACCGTCGAGAAATTGTCTGTTCTGCTGTATCCATTGACCTTAACAAATTTTGCCGTATGGCTTGAGGTCTGCGGCACTCGTGTTATTGCTGTACTGTTTCATGGCTTCTAGTAATCTGAATGCGTAAACAATTTTTTTCACTTTACTATGATTTTTTTTGGAGGCATTGTTTTGCATAGTTTTTATCACTTAGATCAGATTCAGTATATAGGAACTCAATAAAAAGACTTTCCACACTTCTGATTTGATTTTTAATAAAACAAAACGTTATAATTCATTTTAAAAGGAAAAGTAATAAATAGTAGATAATTGATATTTTGGAGTATTTGATATCGTCACCGCGCACGACCGTTGTTTGGGGCTTCTCGTTACTGACTGTCTGTTTCAATCTCTTCTCGTCTTCATCTCTCCGCTATGGTTATTTCGTCACTACAGTGCTGCAAAAATTCGCAGGCTTACAGTCGGCCATCCCGACAATTCAATCGGCCTCGATTGGAATCTGGTTCGTCTTCGTCGACGGTGTCATCGTTTGGAAAATCTTCAGTTGATGGTAGAGTGCACCATGGCTTAAGTTTGTCGGATGCATAAACTGAGGTATAATGTCGTTGAGTTCGAGATGAGCCTGGCAAATCTTCAATAACATATCGGTCTTTTCCAAGGACTTCTCTTATGATGAACGGACCTTTACAAAAAGGCTCTAGCTTTCGGGAGATACCCGTGGAAGTTGGCTCGTTTTCGGCTAACACCAAGTCACCTATATTGTAGCGTTTCGGTTGGGCATGTTGATCGTCGTAACTTTGTTTAGCATATTCGCGCTGTTTATCGATTCGTTGAGCTGCTTCGTGTCGCACTTGTGCCATAGTTTCGTCGTCGTAGGTTTCGCTATTATGAAGTGCCAAAACAAGTTTATTTTGGAGTATGTCTCTGGGTTGGAAACCAAACAGGAGTTCTTGTGGTGTTTTAGCCGTTGTTTCATTCCTCATCGTGTTGATTGACCATTGGATTCGTCGTAGTTGGTCATCCCATCGTTTGTCGCATTTGGTTGTCGGAAGAAGCATTCCTAAAATCGTTCGATTTGTTCGCTCAGCATGTGCGTTTGCTCTCGGGGTTCTAACTGCATTTAGAATATGTTTTACATCGTTTGACTTGCAAAATTGTTGGAACTCATGTGACGTGAACGCGGTGCCTCTGAGGATGGTTATAACGTGTTTCGTAGCTGTACTTTTTACCGCTCTTATAATAGTGAATTTTGTAAATGCGTCCACGATGACCAGGATGTGCTCGTTGCGTTTCGTAGTTTTAGGAAATGGGCTCAAGTGATCCATATGGATTGTATGGAATGGCACTGGATGAACGTTGTCGTAATGATATTCGCCTTCACGTTTCCCTCCAACAGATTTATTATATGCGCATTCTAGACAAGATTTTATGTGCGATTTAACAGCATTACGCATGCGAGGAAACCAAAAATTTTCCTGTAGACCGTCAATAGTTTTATCAAGACCAAGATGTCCTGCGTTGTCGTGTTGTCCTTGAATTATTTTCCCCCTCAAAGCTTTTGGCAATACCCATAGTTGTTTATTCTTAATTTTACGAAAAAGTCTATCATTCTCGATCACGTAGTCTTTGCATATCGCTGTGTCACCCGAAGTTACCCTTTCCACGATGTCGCAAATCTTGTCGTCTTGCAATTGCATAGAGAATAGCCAGGCGTTATTACTGATGTTCGTTTTTGCGACCCGCAACGATGCTGTCTTCATTTCGTGAGAATTTTCGTACGGAGCACGGCTAAGCGCGTCGGCGTGTAGCATTCGCTGTCCTGATCGATGCTCGATTTTCACATCAAAGTCCTGAATTCGTAACCACCATCTCGCGATTCGTGGGATAAGCTCTTTCTCCTCCATGGTAGTCCTAATGGCGCTGCAATCAGTCACGACAGTGAACTGCTTTCCATAAACGTAATACCGGAACCGTTCCAAGGTCTCGACGACAGCTAGCGTTTCTAGTTCGTAGCTATGGAACTTCTTTTCATCGGCGGTCGTTGATCTGCTAAAATATGCTACAGGTTTCCACATATCGTTGTCATTTTGCAACAGTACACCGGCCAATCCTATAGAACTTGCATCTGTATGTATCTGGTGTTCTGCATTCGTTCTGTAGCCTACTAGAACAGGCGTTGTTGTCAGATATGTTTTAAGCTGTTGCATGGCATTTTCTTGTTCGCTATTCCAATGAAATTGAACGTCTTTTCTTAGCAGAAGACGTAACGGTTGAGAAATTAAAACATAACCAGGCACGAACTTACGGAAGTACCCACTTAAACCCAGAAATTGTCGGACTTCAGTGGTACTATTCGGAGTAGGGAATTCTAAAGTAGCCGATGTTTTTATTCTTCCTGGGCTCATCTCCGCTGCATGAATTTTGTGTCCAAGAAATTCAACCGATGTCATTGCAAACGAACACTTTTTAATGTTGATGGTTAAATTAAGCTCGCGCAGTACGTTGAAAACTCGTCGTATCTTCTGGAACATTTCGTCCATATTGTCAGCTCCAATTACTATATCATCCATGTAGTGTATAACGTCTCTCTTTTCCGTTCTTTCTCGGATTAATGCCATTAAGCGCTGAAAAACCGCGGGTGCGTTTTTTAATCCAAACGCCATGCGGTTGAACTCATATAGTCCTTCAGGTGTTACGAACGCTGTAAACTTTCGGCGACTTTCTTTAATTGGGATCTGATAATATCCGCTATTTAAATCCAAAATTGTAAAAATCTTAAATTTCAAAACTTCTTGAAGTCGTTCTTCAATATTTGGAGTAGGAAAAATTTCCTTAACCACGTGTTGATTAATGCGCCGATAATCGATACACAAACGATCGTTTCCATTTTTCTTTTTGACTAGTACAATCGGGCTAGCGTACTCGTTGATTTTCCGATAATGTCGTTTTCCAAGAGTTCGTTTATCATGTCATTTACCGCAGCTTTCTTTGGTTCTGGTAGTCGATATGGTTCTGATACAATCGGTTCGCTGGTCGTCAGTTCAATTTTCATCTGCACCGCATTCGTCAGACCGATTTCGCTAATCTCGACACCGAAAATATCTCGATAATCATTCACCGTTTTAGACAATTCACATTGTTCCGCTTCGCTCATCTCGCCATGTTCGATTTCAGTGCCAACATTAAGATTTCCTTTAGATACGGTCGTTTTAGCTACGGTTAAACATTCAAATCGCTGGCTTTTTTCATCAACTACTAGTCGTGCGTTTTTTTTGTCAAAGATGTCGTTGCCGATTATTAAATCTGATGAGAATATGTCGTCATCCGCTACGTATAATTCGATAGAAAATTCAATACCGTCGATAACCATTTTGACATTCATGACCTCGGATAGGATACGTGAACCGTCGCAGACTCCACTTATTCTTAAGCTACATACCTTTCTTTCAGCTTTGAGTTTTTCCGCTTTAATTCTGCTTATCATGCTGCATTGGCTCCCAATATCGATCAGAGCATAAAATTCTTCACCGTTTATTGTGACTAGTTTGTCATTGAAATCTTTTCGCACACTATTCGTCATACTTGAAATCTTTTTGCCACAATTCTCCGGATATCCTTTTGGATGAACCCGATGACAATCCTTACATCGTTGACGTCGTTGTGGTTTTGAACAGGCGCTAGATATATGTCCGACTTCAGAGCAGTTATAACATACTAATGGCTTGCGTTCCGTTGTAGATCTTTGCATGGTGTTGCTTGCAGGTTTGTTAAAACTTTTGTTACCATTATCGCTGTAGTCTCGCTTCGATGATGAGGATGCTTTATTGCTCGCGGAACAGCTCGCAACATTAAGAAGATATTCCTCAAATGCCACACGCATTTCTCTCATTGATTTGAACCGAAGAGGTGCAATCGCCATTTGCAAATCACGGTGTTTTATGCCTTCACGAGTGTATTTAATTATGGCAGATTCGCTAACTTTATATCGTCGACCTAAGGCACTCATTCTGAAGCAATAGTCTATTATAGTCTCACCATATTGTCTCGTTGCGTTGCTCAGTTTGTAGTGTACATCAGCTTCATGGTTTATCCTATCAAACTCATCTTTCAGTGCACTTGAAAACTCGTTCCAAGAGGCAAAAATTTCAGCCGATGCGTCCAACCATAGTTTCGCGTGACCTTTAGTTTGCCGTAAACTGCTAGTAAAACTAATTTTTCATCCCAATTGTATGCAAACATAGATTTCTCCACTCTATCGATGAATTGATTAACGCTGAAAGTCGAATCCTTCGATGGGTCGTAGTCAGGAAGAGTTTCACCAATTTCTCTAATAATGTGTACGTTACGCGTTCGAATATTTCGGTTAGGCGACGCGATTGCCGATTCGTATTCCCGTTCATTTTGCCGTTCATCACCAAATGTCTGTACGTTTGGTAGCGATTGTATTTTCGGTGCCGTTTGTTGCACTGCACCCACCATATTTCGTATCATCTCACGTAACTCGTCAATTTGAGCCCGCACATTATCGTTCGATTCTAATTAAATTTTTTCAGAACCTTCCGCTTCCGTAAGACGTTTTACCAATTCGGCTTTTGTCCCACTTGGGGATAAGTCGCGGTCTTGCAATAATTGCTTTAGTTCTGTCATCTTTAATGATGATATTAACGACATTTTCCAACAATTTGAATACTCGTTTTTCTATTTTTAAATTACCGTATACCGAAATATGATCACTCCTTTCGCTACGGTCGTGCTAAATCACTTTTCAAAATGTTAAAAACTCTATTCGACTACTATATACGTCACGTTGCGTTAAAAAATGTTTCGTGTTATATGAACTATTCACGTTCAGTTCATATGCACATATACATACGTTCCGTTGTGTTACGTTGGCCGTTTACGTTAATCAGTGCTTGCCTTTTAAGTCGTTATTCATTTCGTTTCGTTTACAATTACATTTGATTCTTTCACCCTTTCTCGTTATCGATTATATTCGATTAACAATAGTTGTCAATATTCTCTTCATTCCGTTTCAATATCGTTTCAGTTAAATTTTTTTATTCGTACGCTAGTGCCCGTTTCCAGTCGTTTCGCGATTCAGTATTAGTCAAGAGAGTAAATATACCCAGCGGGCAAAACACCGAGCCTTAGCGAGTGTTACGCTAAATGCTCGCAAACGGGCTCAGAAGCGAGTATTTACCGGACCAAAACCGGGGGAGAAATTAAACTCGCCCAAATATTCGCAAACTGGTTTAAAAACGAAAAGAGAGAAACATTGTTGTCGTTGTGTCGTGCGCCAAACAGAGGCACACACGTGCAGGCACACGACACAACAACAAAGTTTTGGCTATTGCATTTTGTTTTATTTTTCGTGTTGTTCTCGCAAAAGATATTGCAAAAAGTCTCGCAAACGAATCTCTTGCAAGACATCGTAAACGAAACTTTTACTGCCACAAACTGAGCGACTGATGATTCATTTTCCGATCGTTTTCGGATCTGTTTTCGAGAGTTTTACCCGCAAAAGTTTCGCGTAACTCTCGTATGCGATATCGTATACGAAGTTTTGGTCCGCTGGGTATATACGATTACCTTGTTGCTTTTCTCACACATATGTAATTATCGCCGAGTAATTATCATTAAATTATCTATTTTTGGTCGCTGAAGCAGTAGCTCTCGCGCATGAGCAAAGATAATTAACATCATTGTCGCCGAGTAATGAACATTATCGTATTTTCGTTTTTTTCACCACTGTGTGTGTGCATGCGCCTTCGATTTGTTTTCGAATTTCGCAACGTTCGCTTCAAGAATATTTTTTCCACCGAACTTTTCTACACACATACACACACTTGTTCACATTAACTGCATATAAACACTTTTATTTATTTGTAATATTGTGAAACTACTTCGTTTTCTTTAGGGGTGGTTTCTCAATCCCTCTTCTGAACTATAGGAACTCAACAAAAAGACTTTCCACACTTCTGATTTGATTTTTAATAAAACAAAACGTTATCAATTCATTTTAAAAGGAAAAGTAATAAATAGTAGATAATTGATATTTTGGAGTATTTGATATCGTCACCGCGCACGACCGTTGTTTGGGGCTTCTCGTTACTGACTGTCTGTTTCAATCTCTTCTCGTCTTCATCTCTCCGCTATGGTTATTTGGTCACTACAGTGCTGCAAAAATTCGTAGGCTTACAAGTATTAATTTTAATATATTTACTTTCAATACGAACAAGTTTTAATCAAATTTAAAGCACGACAGTGTATTTTTGTCACTTCACTCAGACTTGAATTCTTTCTTGTTTAGTTACTACGACATTGCATTTTAACTTTTTGTCACTTTTTGGAAAATTAGCTTTAAACGAAAAAAACGAAACAAAAAACATTGTGTGTTTGTAGTAGAAGCACAGATTTGACTAATAGTTGTAACGTGTTGTTCTCAAACTTGAAACTTCAATTCAAGCGTTGAAAGCGTTCTACATAAAATTCAAAGAATAACAAGCACAGTAGTTAGGCATCTGATGATGAACTTGTCACGGAGTTCGAAACTAGTCATGCCAGTGCGTGTGTGTTGAACTAAATTGTCTATTATTTCCAACAAAAAACCAACCATTTTTCAATTCGAAAAATGTACATGACTTGTAAGCTTGTAATATGAATTTCTCATACATTAACTAAAAAATTGTAAAATATATGTACATATGTAACAGTTTTCAAGGAGAACTTGATTAGTATACAAAAAATTTTAAACTTGTCTTCACTAAATTCCAAATAATTCTTATAATGATTGCATTGTTGTGTTATGTATTGTTGGAAAAAATTAAAAAAATTTTGTTGTGTTATGTATTGATTAGAAAATTTGAAAATTGTAGGTTGAATATTTAAGGAGCGGAATATTGTTTAATTATGTTGTTATAAAGCGTATGATGGACGCCCTACTGACAGTACCAAACCGTAAATATTTCATTACAATCTGTTCTTTAATTTAGCTAATATAATAATTTTTTAAAAAGGGGCGTGGCATTACCCACTTTCTGCAAAAAAACAAAATTTTCCTTGTACGATCATACGATCAATATAAATATGTACCAAATCCCATGTTCGTACCCCTAATGGTTCATGAGATATGGTCATTTCATATTTCAAGCTGTGTGGGCAGTGCCAGAATTTTTAGAAGTGGCTGTGGCACCACCCACGTTGCAAAAAAATAGCCTTGGGAATCCTAATTTTTTTACAGATCTCACTCTCATACCTCTAATCGTTCCTGAGATATAGCCGATAGCAAATTTGGTTTCTGTGGGCGGTGCCACGCCTAATTGCGTAATTATGTTTTTATATAGCTTATGTTAGAGTCCCTATTGACAGTACCGAACTGTGAAAATTTCATTATAATCGGATTTATTTATTTGGCTGATATATCGATAATTAAAAACGATAATGGCACCGCCGTCGGTGGTGCAATGGTTAGTGTTCGCGGCTCTTGTACATGAGATCCTGGGTTCGAACCCGGCACTGACCACCTTCAAATTTTCTTTCGGCGGCGGTCACCTCGCATAGTGACGGCGACACTATCGAGTATCTAGCCATGAAAAAGCTTCTCAAATTACCGTTCGGAATCGGTGTAAAACTGTAGGTCCCAATCAGTGAGTGAAAACTGGAAAGCGCACAGCTCAGTGATTGTGAGAAGTTCTCCCCAGTCCCTTCATGGGATGTAATGGGAAACCATTTATTTTATTTTTTTTAATGGCACCGCCTACTTTCTACAAAAAGGTAATTTTCCTTATACAATGAACATATGTACCAAATCTAATCTTCGGACATCTAATAGTTTATGACATATGACTATTTTCAACCTTCCAGCTCCAAAATACAGTTTTTTTTAAAATCGGTTCAGCCGTTTGGACGTGATGGTTACACAAACAAACAGACAAAAAGATATACAGACCAACACTAACTTTTATAATATTAATATGGACTAGCTGACCTAGCAGACTTCGTCCTGCTTTCGAAGGTGGTAAATTTTAAGTTTATATTTTTTAGGTTTGATGTTTGTGAGAAAAAAAATTTTAATATATTTTTTTATATTTATGATTTAATATAATAATATTGCTGTAATAAAGTAATGTGATTTATTTTCTAAAATTCATATTTAAAAGCTGTACAATCAGTTCTTTAAGTAAACAAAAAAAGGTAATTTGTGGGTATTATAAACCCTTTTTTATGATTAGTTAAAGAGAATTTGCTTATGTAAAATATTTTAAAAAATTAATTGTCTTAGACATTATTTTAAAATTAATATAATAATAATGTGTAATAAAACAAAGTGATTTATTTTCAAAAATTCGTATTAAAAATCTGCAAAATTAGTTCTTTAAGTAAACAATAAAAAAATAATTTGTGGTTAATATAAGCGTTTTTTTAAGTAGTTAAAAAGAATTTGGTAATGTAAAATTTTTTAAAAATTAATTGTGTATTAAAATGAATTGAAAACAATTTACTCATTTAAAATTGTTTAAAAAATTAATTGTGTATTAGAAAGATAGCAAATATTTTTTAGTATAGTCAGTAAGAAATGTTTCGGTGACATTCGCAAATTATGAAGACTATAGGACGCTTCTATAGACTACATTAGCTGTTTTTTCACTTGGAGCGAAAATGTACAAATTTTTTCCACTTAGTACTCGAGAGCAAGCGACATATAATTGACCGCGGGAAAAGCAGGAAGTTTTCAAATGCAAACCGGCAATCTTCAGCGTTTGCCTCTGTGATTTGTTTATAGTTATTGCAAACGTAAATTTTACAGGAAATTTCAAACGTTTAAATTGAAAAAGCAATTCTGTTGGAATAAGTGGTATACGCGGAATGAAAACATGTTCTCCTTTCGAAGATCTTGTCAATATCGTAGCTGTTATGATATTGCGACCAAGGTTTTTGACTCGTAGACGTGTCCCATTGCTCGATAGAGTTGAGGAACTCAATCGAGTACGTGGTGGAATATTCCTCATCCATTACGCTATCAACTTATTTATAAATTGTAGACTCACCAACGACTTTGCTTAAAATTTGGTTATTTATGTGTGCAACAATATTAATTTTTGGTGCTAGCAAGGCTCTTTCGCATAACCAAGTTTCATTTGCCATATTGATATTAATGTCTGGATAAACTTGGGATATTAGGTCATCCTCTGTCGAAAGTAATGTGCAGAATCCTTTTTGAAAGGATATATTACCATTTTCGTCTGGAAAAACCTCAGCATTTCCAATCTTTAGTAGCTGTGCAGCATGGGCTGCAGCTTCAGAGTCATTGTAAATATGAACTCGCATATTGGTGATTAGACTCATTTTGATTACTTCGTTCCGTAAGGGCGAAGCTTTAAGGCAAGCATTAATTTCATCAGCTGGAGTTCCTCTTGGTATCACTGGTAGGGTTTGACGAAAGTCACCTGCCAGTAGAACGACCATTCCACCCATAATTGTGTTACAGCTTCTTATATCTTGTAGGCTACGATTTAGTGCCTCAATTACATGTCTATGGGACATGGTTTACTCATCCCATACCAATAATTTGGACTTTTGCAGTAGAGAGCCCAGGCTACTGGTTTTGGTTATATTGCAAGTTGGAGTTGGAGTTTGCGTTAAATTCAACGGTAATTTCAAAACGGAGTATGGAGTTCGACCACAATCAAGGAAAGTTGCTGCTATGCCCAGGAAGCCACTGCTATGGGGATGTGTTGATTTTGACGGATATGGGCCAATAAAAGATTGAGAAGCAATGTTTTTCCGGTTCCTCCAGGTGCAGCTAAAAACAGCAGAGCTCTTTATTTCATATTTGCTGCTGCCAATACTTCATCAAAAATCAGTTTTTGCTCAGGCATCATCTCCTCAATATAAGAATGTATGGTTGTCAAATCGAAATTTAATTTTCTCTAGACAAATCGTTGGATGCATTTTGGACTCTGAGAGGACTTGGAATACCAAATAGACTTAAATCTTTTTCAACCATTTAGATCAATTTGTCTTCAATAATTATGCGAGCGTCATTGTAAATCGTATTTGAAAAGGTAAGTTCGGTTTTTATTATTTGCTTAGAAATTCGAATCATGCCTAGTAAAATTGCAAAACGCTCTCTAATCTTACATGGAAAGGAACATAAAACGGCCTCTTGCATGGCTAGATCCCACTGAGCATCACTATTTAACATCCATTAACCCCAATGGTTCGCATGCTTCTCTAAATGTTCCAGAGTCATGACCATTAACTGTTTTGAGATCATCAAAACACGTAGGCCATTTTACATTGTGTAGCAGCATTCGTAGGAAATAGCATTCTAAATTGATTACATGCACAGTATAGACACGACCTAGAGCGTCCCCTTCTTTAATTCCAGGCCAACTGGTAATTAATGTGCCAATTTTCCTTCGCTTCCACTCTTTCTGTGATGTGTTCCATGTATAGTAACGGGGAACTTCGACATATAGCAGAGGCAGAGTTCTAGCGAAATTATCAACTCTGCACAATTCAAAAAATGCCGTCAATGTGGTTTTAGGGGGAGTGGAGACTCTTTGGTGGAAATTGCGTTGGTTAAAACATACTCGCTCTCCATTCTGCAAATGGACTGACAAATGTGTTACATTGGGATATCGTTCACCTAATGGAAATCACAGCAAACGCCAAGCTGCCTCATTGCTACTAAGATAGCGTCCTGCTTGAATGAATTTCATTCCTTACTATTTCATTGCCGCGCTGCTTTTGTATATTGAAAATGGCTTGATCACTGCCTTCGTTTATATATTTGCAAACGTATTTAATGGCTTTTACCGAACTGCATAATAAAATATTTTTATAGGCGTCAAATGTTTTTGACAATAATGGAGAATATGGTACAGTCCATGAATTGTCAAGGTTTACTTCCTGTAGTGCGCCACGAATCTTTATTTTAACAGACTGACCACCATCGCTTGGAGCTCTACGCCGATATAATGGATAACCATTTTCGTTGTGCTCAGTCTCTTGGAGCAATGCTCTAGGGAATTTTTGGGTACACTTTCCATTTTTCATGCAAGGAGATGCAGGATTGAGATCACCGCAAGGCCCGTGTACCATTTTTTTGACAACAATACCATGCGGCTTTTTATCCGTCTGAGGATCTGGTATTTCAGCAGAAATGATTTTATCAATTTGAGTGGCTCGTATTTTGTTTTTCAGCCAAAGTGGTAAGCGAACATGAGGTAATCCTCGTTTCTGCCATTCTATAGAGTACATAAAGCATAAATGTTCTCCAAAACTATGTCCTTTGGTTAGAATTGCAACAAATTTTTTTTACTTTTTGGCGGGAAACACGGGCGATTAAATCATGTCTGTCTGTAGATCTTTGACCCGGTAACAAAGCATCTGCTAATCCTTTCCAAGATGGATTGCACGTAAACGTAAGGAAAAGATCAGGCCTGCCATATGATCGTACATATGCAAAAGAATCTTGGGTATACCCATGTAAATATCGTGTGCTGTTAATGAATGATGATGGTAGAATAACCATTTGCCCTGAATCATTGGGATTGACATTTCCATCATTATTGGCGGCATCTCGTAAATAAACGTAGGACTCTACTCTCAACTTTTGTTGGTTAAGCGTTATATATAGTAAGCGTTCGCTTTCTACTTTTACAAACATATCCACCAAAACCTGATGAAAAAGTTGGCCGTATCTTATGAGTAAATTGTAGTTCTTGCGACGTACCATCATGTGAAAAGCATAGGCGTTCATGGAGGACACTTTTTTTTAAGAACAGGATCTCTCGTCAACGGATTTACTTGGGCTATCTGAAAGTGGTATCCTTCTTGTGCCCCCAAGCAATTAAAGGGTACTGCAAAGCGCCGTAAAAGCGGTGTATGTTAGAAATTCGTACCAAGTTGCCATTTCGCGCGCTAAGGACAATGTCTCGTGGTGAATCGTGATTACCAACTATTAATGCGGCAAAATCATTAGTCGTAGGAGCATTATATCGCATAAAAACAGCTGCGGCTGTCTTTCAGTAAACAATGGAAAATTTGTTCTCGGGTATATCAAATGTCGTAGTGTATCAGGATGATATTACAGTGACAGGTACAAATAGGAAAGAACATTTAGATACTTTGAGAGAAGTTTTGCTGAAGCTGAAGCTACCCTTCTTATATGAATTATTGAAAAATGGCAATAAATTTATTTGGTCTGAAGAGTGTCAGAAGAAGTATGACATGATTAAATTGGAAATTACATCTAATCAGGTTCTTGTTAATTTAACCATCAATTGCCAATAGTCCTAACAGCATATGCATCTGGGTCCGCTGTTGTGGGTGTTCTCTCTCATCAAATACACAACGATCTCAGACCCATAGCATTTGTTTCAAGAGCGTTGACAAAGATCGAGAACAATTATAGAACAATGGAAAAAGAGGCATTGACCACAATTCTTTGCGTTACAAAATTGAGGCAATATTTAATGGTGAACAAATTCATCTTGAAAACGGACCATAAGCCATTGACGAAAATTTTTGGTGAGCATAAAGGCTTGCCAATAATGGCACCTGCTCGTATTCAAAGATGGGCCCTGATTTTGTCTGGGTTTAATTAATGAGTTGAATACATAAAAGGGGATTTTAATAATGTAGATGGTCTTTCTCGTATGCCTCAATATTTTTCTTCAAAAGACTATTATGAGATTAATTATATAAATTTTATTGAACAGGATAATTATATGAATATTATCGAAACTGTCTGAGTCAATACTTAGAGGTAAGGTTGATGAACTATTATAGCATGAAGATTTTGCACCATATCGCAACAAAAGAATTGAGCTTTTAGTTGAATATGACAGTATTTTGTGGGGATACCGTGTCGTTGTTCGTTTTAAACTTCGCAAGTTTTTGTTACAGCAATTGCATGAGTCTCATCTTGGAATAGTTAAAACTAAAACTGAGTGTCTAATTAAGTCATGTGGATCATGCCAACAATTACAATCGTCTCCTCAGAAAAGTTGTTTAATTCCATGGAATCCAGCGGATTCTGTTTGGAGCCGTATTTATGTCGATTTTGCAGATCCAATTAGTAGTTACTACCTGTTAATCGTGATCGACACTTTTTCGAAATTCATAGAAGTCTTGAAGACTAAGGAAATCACATCCGCATTTACTGTTTCGAAAATAAAAGAGTTGTTCTCAATCACAAAGGTAATCGAAGTGTAGGATTTTCCAGTTGACAAAATGTTTTAATCCGAGATTAAAACTATTAAAACCACTATTCAAAAAAACTGGGACCTCGTTCTTATACATGTTAACACCAAAAATGTTTGGTGGGTTAATCAATCAATAAAACTTACGCTCACCCCATTCCACATTATTAATGCTGACACTGTTAAGCGTGTAATAATTGGGCAATAAACAGACCCAATTCATGAAGTGGCTTCACTCCAAAAGAGTCAATACAATTAATGCTGACGCTGCTAAGCGTGTAATAATTGGGGCAACAGCCAGACCCAATTCGTGAAGTAGCTTTGCTCCAACGGAAGTCAATATGTTATGCGACATCATCATTATTTAGTAAAGTAGCTATTGCTAAGAATAAGTTACCAATTAACAGTCAGTGTATTTTAAATCATTCAATAAAGAAAAAGTCGTTCCCTTTGGCAACGCGAATTCAATTTAAACCGAATTAACTGGCGCCCAACAAAAAAAAAGAAGAGGAATAGGTTATAGAGGAATAGGTGTCCGAGAAGGCTACGAGTTAACCATCAAAAATCAGCAAAGAAGAGACCACAGGACCTTCAACTGTAAGCAATAGTGAAACAATCGACCCCCAAGTACCGAGAGGAAAAAGGAACTCGTCGACTTCCAGCCTGCAGTATGCTAACAAATATTTTAGTGTAAGTAGTAAGTGAAAAGTGCATAGTGGTAATAGAAATATTGTAATAACAAAAACAAAGAAAACAATATTTTAATTAAAATCTACTAAGAAAGAAAAGATACACAGCAGAAAAGATAAAATAAATAATTTTAACAAAAATAGGAAATAAATAAAAAATAGGAAATAATATTATTATAAAAATAATGTAATAAGAAAAAAACAATCATGGCTAACCCAAGCAATTTAATAAGGCCACCTATCCTAAATAACCTCCCACCTACCCAACCTCAACCTAGCGGCTCCGCTCAACAAAACTTAAACGTGAATAATATAGACGCGATAGTGCGAATGTGCCAAGAACAATCCCGAATCGCAGTCAGACAGATTTCAAATCCCAACGCGTATATCTCGGGATCAGACCAAGAAATAGAAGAAAGATATAGGGAGAACTTGTCCGACCTAGAGAAAATCCCAGACGTTGTTATATGTCTCAGCGAAATAGCCGAAAATAGCTCTTGGAAAAAAAGCGTTGAACGAGTTTTAAAAATTTATGAATCCTCTAAGGGAACACCGAAATATTTCGGTATCCTTATTGTGATTAGGAACAAGATCATTGGCAGTGCTGACGCCGCCCTTGACTCTTATAATACACCTCTAAACTGGGACTGTATTTCCCGTTGCCTGACACTGCATTACGCAGACAAAAGGGACTTGTCAACCCTTGAATTCCAAATGATATCTCTGGTGCAAGGCAATTGCTCCATACAAGAATTTTACCAAGTGGTATATTCTCAATTATCACTCATAATGAATAAACTTTCCAGTATGGAAATCGGTCACGAATCATTAGATCTTCTTACACAAACCTATTGGGACAAAGCATTAGACGCATTTATACGAGGTCTTAAAGGTGACTTGCCACGACTCCTGGGAATAAGAGAACCAACCGATCTCCCTCAGACTTTGCATTTATGCCTTAAATTGGAGAATCAGCAATTTAGAGCGCGATATGCAAATTCGCACGCGAAATCTGAAAAATCCCAACACCACCCTCCACCTCGCAAGAACTTCAATCAAAGTAACACCCCATTTTATCCAAATCAAGGTTTTGTTCTACAACAGACGCCTCAATGGCATGGTAATCAAATGCCTCAGTGGCGTGGTAACCAAATGACTCAACAACAATCTAATCAGAACGGGAAGTTTGCTCCCCAAAGACCAATGGCACCGAAACGCCAACCCAGGCCAGAACCTATGGACATAGATCAATCTATGAGATCAAACATGGTCAATTATATGAATAGGCCGGTGCACAACGATAAATTCACGGGTAAAAGACCCACTAATCAATCCAATCAAGTGCACAAACCACCGAAAATACAAAGAAATTTTCACCTCGAAACTAATGCGCCTGAAAACGATACAAATGACGAACACTATACGTCGGAAATGCATAAGTACGAAGACGAACAACAATTACAACCAATAAATGAGTACATTAATGAATACGACAACTACGAACAAGAAGATGAACAAAACGGGTCGCAAGAGTTTATTGATATTCATTTTTTAGACTGACAGGCTCGTCCCTACCATATTTCGAGTGTAGGACGAGCTCAGGCCAAATTTTATAATTTTTAATTGACACAGGAGCAAATAAAAATGATGTTCAAACCACACTTATAAAAAACGCAATTCCTAATAACGAAATCTTTTATGCGAATTCCGTTGGTGGTAAAACTAAAATTACTCACCATACCTTTATAAATCTTTTCCATACAAACCCTACCGGCATAAAATTTTTTTTACTACCAACACTGAAATCCTTTAACGCTATCTTGGGAAATTATAGCTTAAAAGAATTACAAGCCATTATCTATACTTCAGAAAATTTTATGCTCATAAACAATAAAACGAAAGTGCGAATAAAGCAACAAAAATCCGAATCTGTAAACGCGATAAATATAAGAAATAACCATATGAATGAGAAACAGAAAACCCATCTCAGTTTAATAGTGAGAAGATTCGAAAAATTGTTTAGTGACCCAAATGAGAAATTAACTTTCACCACAACGGTCATCGGCGAAATTCAAACTAAAGATAAAAATTCAGTATACTCGCGTTACTACCCATATCCATTGCACTTAAAAGATGAGGTTGAAAAACAAATTAAGGAACTACTGGACAACGATGTAATACGACCATCTCGGTCGCCATATAACTCACCAATATGGATCGTGCCAAAAAAAGCTGACGCCTCGGGGAAAAAGAAATATCGTCTAGTTATCGATTACCGAAAATTAAACGATGTTACTATATCCGACAAATATCCAATTCCGAACATAAATGACATTTTGCCACAACTCTCCAAAAGTAAATGGTTTTTCGTAATTGACTTAAAAAGTTGTTTTCATCAAATACCGCTTAAGGAAAGCGATATGAAGAAAACTGCGTTTTCAGTGAACAACGGGAAGTACGAATTCACAAGACTTATCTTTGGGCTGAAAAATGCCCCTTCAATCTTCCAAAGAGCTCTCGATGATATCTTACGCGAGCATATAGGGATAATTTGTTTCGTCTACATTGACGATATCATCATCTTCGCAGAGGATGAAAAATCACACTTGGAAAACCTACAATAATCTTTGAGACCTAGCAACAAGCGAACATGAAAGTCCAGCTGGACAAATGTGAATTCTTAAAGAAAGAAGTAGATTTCTTAGAATTCGTCCTATCAGATTCGGGAATTAAAACTAACCCGGAAAGAGTGGAAGCGATACAAAATTTTCCGATTCCCAAGACACTTAAGGACCTCAGATCCTTTCTTGGACTTGCAAACTTCTACAGATCCTGACAATACTTTTAAGGGGGGAAAATGGACGTATGTCCAAACATGTTTCAGCTAAGGTAAAAGTAGATCTTGACAAAGACGTTTTAAACGCTTTCGGCGAATTGAAAAACACACTGATATCCGAGGATGTCTTGTTAGCTTACCCAGACTTTGACAAGGAAATCCACTTGACTACAGACGCCTCCAACTTTGCTCTTGGCGCAGTATTATCGCAAGATAATAGGCCAACAATTTTTTTTATCGAGAACCCTTCATAAGTCCGAAGAGCACTATGCAACCAACGAGAAGGAAATGTGGGCTCTAAAGGCGCTAAGGAATTATCAGCCAAAATGAAAATCTTTACGGACCATTTACCCTTAACTTATGCCTTAAACAACAAAAATTCGAATTACAAACTAAAAAGGTGGAAAGCCTTTTTGTAGGATTACAAATATGAGCTGTTGTACAAACCCGGAAGCACCAACGTAGTCGCAGAAGCACTGTCGAGAATTCCACAAGAAGTATCACATATAAATTCCTTAACCGCGAAGCAACATAGTGATGAGAGTTCATCACAGAATCTAATCCAATTTACAGATGCACCTATAAACGCTTTTAGAAATCAGATTATAATCTCTACCAGTAATACAGCATCATATGAATTCAAAATAGTTTTTCCCTCGTACCATAGGCATACACTTTCCGAACCAGTTCTATCAAAATATATTTTGAGCCATATTCTGAGGAAATATTTAAACCCCTCGGTCCCAATTGTATTAAGAAACAGACGAAATCCTTGGTAAACTTCAGGAAATATTTGGGCAATATTTCAGTCGATATAAAGTGAAATACACTAGATCCATGGTGACTGACTTATTGGACGAGGAAGACCAAGAGAAAGAAATAATAACAGAACATAACAGAGCTCACAGGAACATTTCCGAGAATAAGACTCAAATCATGACAAGATTTTACTTTCCGCAAATTCACGCGAAGATTAAACGTTTGACATAATTATGCAAAGTTTGAAAGGAAAATACACTATACACCATAGGCATACACTTTCCGAACCAGTTCTATCAAAATATATTTTGAGCCATATTCTGAGGAAATATTTAAACCCCTCGGTCCCAATTGTATTCAGAAACAGACGAAATCCTTGGTAAACTTCAGGAAATATTTGGGCAATATTTCAGTCGATATAAAGTGAAATACACTAGATCCATGGTGACTGACTTATTGGACGAGGAAGACCAAGAGAAAGAAATAATAACAGAACATAACAGAGCTCACAGGAACATTTCCGAGAATAAGACTCAAATCATGACAAGATTTTACTTTCCGCAAATTCACGCGAAGATTAAACGTTTGACATAATTATGCAAAGTTTGAAAGGAAAATAAATATGACCGCCTCCCTAACAAAATTATGCTCCATGAAACGCCTATTCCCCAATTTCCAGGACAAATTGTTCATATTGAAATCTTTATCACAGAAAAGACAGACGGCAATAGACAAGTTTTCAAAATACGCACAGGCGAGGTTGTTGAAGTCCAGGGCTACAGAAGACATCAAAGAACCATTAAGGGAAATACTCTTAGCATTTGGTATGCCTGAACTAGTAGTAATGGACAATGAAAAATCTTTCAATTCAATAGCCATTACGTTTATGTTAGAGAATCAATTCAATGTGAAAATAGTCAAAATTCCATTCAACACTAACAGAAGTAATGCGGTGTCTAAACTCAGATGGTGCCCACAATTCCTTCTCAGAACTCCTCCATAGATCCTTATACGAGTACAATAATTCTGTACATTCAACTGCTCGCAGAAAACCAATGGAGGCTTTCTTTGGCAAACGCATTCATTCAGACCCTAAAAAAATAGAGGAAGATAGACTGGAAATTGTTGAAAGATTAAAGGAAAAACAGTTACAAGACCTGGAGCTTCATAATAAAGCGAAGACACATCCAAAGGACTATGAAATCGGACAGAAAGTTTATATTAAGGTCAATAAACCGTTAAGGAAAATAGAAAAACTACCATTGTTACAGAATCTGGTCGAGTCGTGCACAAAAACAACATAAAAAACTAACTTTATGCTTCTTTCCAGAATCATGCTCGCCCTTACGAAAGCTGAGGTGCAAATTATTGACTACTCCAATTCACAAATTATTTCCAAACTGGAACGTTCAAACTAATACATGTAATTGAACCAGACAACTATCAGAACCTAATAGACCAGATACAGTGGACTTTACACCATATCGTGAGCAGATCCCATCCTCTGTATCCCTTCCTATCCCACGAAACCAATCAACTCCAATCCCACCTTGATAGAATTAAACCCCGAGTAAAAAGATCACTTAACTTTATAGGGTCAGCGTGGAAATGGATTACTGGAAATCCTGACCATAATGACATTGAAATAATTAAACAAAAAATGAATAATGTTCTACAGAATAACAATAGACAAGTGATTGTAAATAAACTATCTATTGAGAATTTGGACGATCTTACTAAAACAACTAAGTACATTAAATCCCATGAAATATTCAATGAATCGTTAATCGCAACTCTTAAATACAAAATTGACATATTAAAGGAAGAGTTATTAAGTGTTCAGTATGCCATACACTGGGCAAAGGCCGGTATAGTAAACTCATTTATTCTCACAAATATCGAAGTAAATATTGTCAAACAAATTTTTGAAAAAGATGCAATTCCCTATATTAATCTAGAAGAAGCATTTGAGTTTTCTGAAGTTAAAATAGCCTCTAACAATAACCTCCTCATTTATATTGTAAGCATATCAACAACAGATATAAATTCATGTAATACTTTATTGACTAAACCTACTAAATTTGGAAAATTCGTTAATAAGATTCTGTATGAAGAAGTATTTATATGTAACAATTCAACCTTTGGCATAAAAAAACCCTGTAAATCTTATAGTAAGTTAACCATTTGTAATATTAATAACTTAGCAAATATAAATAATGATACTTGCATAACAAATTTATTGAGAAGCCACACATCAAATTGCACATAAGTAAATAATAATTACATGGCCACCGTTGAAGAAATTGGTCCTGGAATACTACTACTGATTCAATTCAATGATACTGTTTATGTCAACAATGAACCCCGAAACCTGAGCGGAACCTGCATTCTGCTGTAGCATAACGCATCGATAATTGTAGGAAACAAAACATACAACTATTTCCAAATGATGGATGTCCAGCCCTTACCACCCATCTTACAGCCTAGATCACTTGGATCTACCATTGAAGAAACACTCACCTTAGAATCCGTAAAGGAACTTCACCTCAAGAATACCAAAGCAATCGGACTCTTGGACATTGAAAATAAATGGACATCAAGAACCAACTTCGGATTGTCCACCTTTATCATATTATTCATAATGATGATAATTGTAAAAATGGGACATCAAAACAAGAGCAAAGAAATCGTAACTACGATCCCAGCTGTACATCTGTCACTCCCCGAAGTAGCCACGACAAATTTTATGGAACCATCAAAACCTCCAAGACTATCCCAAATACCTTATTTCTAAAATATTACGATCGAGGACGCTTGTAACTAAAAGGGGAGGTGTTAACCCCAAAAATGTTTGGTGGGTTAATCAATCAATAAAACTTACGCTCACCCCATTCCACATTATTAATGCTGACACTGTTAAGAGTGTAATAATTGGGCAATAACCAGACCCAATTCATGAAGTGGCTTCACTCCAAAAGAGTCAATACAATTAATGCTGACGCTTCTAAGCGTCTAATAATTGGGGCAATAACCAGACCCAATTCGTGAAGTAGCTGTGCTCCAACGGAAGTCAATATGTTATGCGACATCATCATTATTTAGTAAAGTAGCTATTGTTAAGAATAAGTTACCAATTAACAGTCAGTGTATTTTAAATCATTCAATAAAGAAGAAGTCGTTCCCTTTGGCAACGCGAATTCATCTTATACCGTATTAACTTACATGCATACTAACTCACAACACGGAAACAGGGAAATTGAAATCGAGGAAAAGCGAAAGGAGACAAATGTACAAGGACAACGCAAAGTGGATTTAAAAAATCCAAATGATTTAACATAATCTGAAACTGGAAGAGATTTAACACCAAGAAGTGAGTTATCTGAAATTAATTTTTTTATTCTTATTTTTATGAATATAAAAATGTACAATGTTGAACACAAATTTGAAACTTTGGAAATTAAACATATTGTAGATAAAACTAATGAACAAAAAACAAAAAAAACCCCGAGGTTAAAATGAAATGGATATAATCATATATAGTATAAGCTTAAGGGGAGCGTGTTAGATATTTTGGTATTTTACAAATGGCATAATCCATTAAATCTGGCATCTCCACCCAAAACATAGAATTAAGCAAAATGTAATGAACAGAAATAGAATTAATAAAGTTAGTCAAGTTTTGGACTCATCCTAATACATTAATACATGAATAACAATTTGAAAAAAAGAGATACCGTGATGACAGACACATTTTAGTAAAATCGATAGGGATTCCGGTTTATGAGATAAAGGATACCACATCTGTCTTGCCTCTGTCTTCAGCACAAAACTTTCATCCTCAGCTTGTTTAAGAGTGGGCGGAGAAACAAGCTTATCGTTCAACAGCTGAAAAGAATTTCGTTGTGGCTCTTCCCATTTCCACGCAGCACTTTTCTTTGTAAGGTCAGTTAACGGTTTAGCGATCGTAGCGTAATTTTCTATAAATCTTCGATACCAGGAACACGTTTGTATAAAAGACTAGCTCTTACCCGGTGAGCTTCGCTACACCTAAATCGATTAAAACTCTTAAGGGTTTTTACTTTGTGTTTTATTTATTGTAGTAAAACTATTACTTATTTATATAACAATTTGGTATACAACATTTTTGGTTTTTCCACCTGGCGCGCAAATGAATAAGCACCTTGGTGTTCCCACTCTCGAACATACGACATACAATTGGCCGTGGGAGAAGCACGGTTCTTCCAAATTGACGCCGCACACTCGAAACGTTTGCCCTTGCGATTTGTTTATGGTCATCGCAAAGGCAAGACGTACTGGGAACTGCAAGCGCTTAAATTCAAACGGCATGTCCGTTGGAATCATTGGATTGCGTGCTATGAGTACAACTTCACCTGCTGCCTTGCCATTTAGTATGGTTGCTTCAATCAACTTTGGAAACAATTTTTTGACTGAAAGTCTTGTGCCATTACACAAAGTCGGTGGCTTCAGATTTCGTAGAAGTATAATAGGTGAACCGACTTTCAGGACCAAACGATGCGGTGGCAGACCGGGGGGATCCAAAGAATTCAAGAATTCAGTTGGATAATTGACTACTTCATCTTGATTCAAAACGCTATCAATCGATGTATATGTTGTAGCTTCTCCTGGCAGTTTTTCTTGAATGGCAAAATTGATTTCGTTGACGTGTACATTTTTCGGTGCCAATATTGCGTGTTCACCTAAGTAATCATTACGTTGATACTGTTGAACAATATTCGGAAATACACTTTCAATCAATTCTTCTTTCGATTGGAAAAGTGTACAAAAGTTGTTCTGCAATGTGATCAAACCGGTATCATCGATTGGTATTTTGCCTCCGCCAATGTCCAACAACTGTTTCGAAAACGACGCTGCGGATCGATCATTTTGCAATTGGACTCGCATGTTGATGGTAAGAGTCAGCCTTTGAACATGTCTCCACAAAACTGACGATTTTAAACATGTGTTTATTTCGTCTGCAGGAGTTGATCGAGGAATGACTGGCAAAGTTTGCCTAAAATCGCCGGATAATAATACTAATGCCCCGCCAAAAAGTTGTTGATTTATTGAATGCTTCTAATGACTTTTTGTTAGCCATTGGGCACTCATCATTGGGCTCCTGGCAAAACTTGTTGATTTATTGAATGCTTCTAATGACTTTTTGTTAGCCATTGGGCACTCATCATTGGGCTCCTCGCAAAACTTTTGCCATTGCTGAATTCCTCGATATGTTGCACGTTGGTGTTTCAACGACTTGGATGTTCAACGGTAATTTCAAAGCAGAATGTGCTGTTCGGCCGCCATCAAGTAGAGTAGCAGCGATGCCTGACGAAGCAATTGCCAACGCAATTTTCTGTTGTGACCGTATATTAGCAAGAATCAAAGAGATCAGAAACGTTTTCCCTGTACCACCGGGCGCATCCAGAAAGTAGAATCCACCGGCGTTATTGTCAACCGCTCGTATAATATTATCATAAGCATTTTTCTGCTGAATATTCAATTTGGTAATGTTAGCTTGTATGAAAGCACGCAATTCATTGCAATCGAATTGTTGTTCACGTTGAAGCTCACGGTCAAGCATATCAAGCGCTGAACGATTGGGCGCAGTTATGCCAAGTTGCGCTAATGTCTTACTCGCAACTGTAAGGCACAGATCTTCGACCAATATCAAAGCATCATTATACATTTCTAATGTATATAGCAAGCCTCCTACCGATGCTCGATTACTTGCCGAAATCAATAAATCCTCGGTCATGTAGTCTTTGTACTACAGTTCTTGCGGATTTGACGGAAGGCATGTAGATATAATTATGGCGAATAGTACTCGTATTTGTTTTGGATGAGATGTGACTGATGCGTAATGAAGTGCGGTGTCCCAATGCATATCATCTTCCAACAAATGCAATCGCAGACATGCTTCACGATACGTCGCACACAACTGACCGTCAACAGTTTTCAAATCATCAAATGCTCTTGGTCCGCGCACGTTGACTAATAGCAGACGCAAATAGAAACATTCGGCGTTGTTCGGATGGATGTTGTAAATGCGTTGACCATTTTCGAGATGAACTGCCAAATGAACAACAACGGGATATCGGCCGTGTATTGGGACGGTAAAATGCGCCATACCGCTTCGTTTCTGCTTATATAACGGCCCATTTGGTATTGCTGAATTTCATCGATATTCTGATAATCAGCCACCCCGAAAACTGCCATATCACTGCCCTTATTTACGTATTTGCAGATGTATTTGATCGATTTGACGGAGTTGCAAATTTTTGACAACAATGGTGAATACGGCACGACCCAACGATTATCAACATCAACGTCTTGATTTCGAACTTTTATGACCGTTGAATTACCGCCATCTTCAGCGGATCGACGCCGATATAATGGATATCCGTCATTTCCAGTGATTGTATCAGCAACTAAAGATCTTGGATAGCGCTTTGAACACTTATTGTCAATCATGCATGGTGACGTTGGATTTTTTGTTACAACGCCGAACAATTGTGGGTAGATTGCATCATTTGGAATTTCCGCTGAGATGACTTTATCAATCTGATCTGGTCGTATTTTGTGAACTAACCAAATCAAGATGTGTGCATGCGGTAGTTCTCTTTTTTGCCATTCGATAGAGTACATCCAGCATCGAACTTCTCCAAAAACACGAAGTTTCACATTTAAATTCATCAATGCTTTTTGCTTTTCCCTGAATACACGTGCTGATATGTCGTGACTTTCAGTTGTTGATTGACCGGGGAACAAATGGTCTTTGCTGTCATTGCACTGAGGATTGCACGTGAACGTTATGAACAGATCCGGTCTGCCGTAGTGGCGCACATACGACATCGCATCTTGCGCATACTCGTGCATATGGCGCGGACTGCCGATGTATGTTGCTGGCAATATTGTCAGACGTTCAATGTTATTCACATTTGCATCATTCATTACGGCATCTCTCAAAGGGTTGTACTCTTCAGATCGCAATTTCGCTTGGTTGAATCGAATAAAGTTGACACGTTCGGTCTCGATCTTCGCATACATGTCAACCAAATACTGATGGAAAACCTTGCGACATTTCAAGATGTAGTTGTCTTCTTGCGGACGAATCAATATTCTGTACGAATATAAGTTCATCGCACTGAGTTTTTTCGGTGTTTCTTGGCCTATAAATGAACAATACGCAAAATGTTGAAAATAATCATTGATTGATTGTGTGTTGACAGCATCTGTGTACACATCGTGAAGCGAAGCGGAAAAGTGAGAAAAGCAGGTAGCGGGAAACCCCAGAAGCTAAAAGGCAGTAGACTGCTAACGAGTTCGAGCAAAAAATCAATTAAGGACGTGAAGAAGGCCGTGGTGATAGCTGACGGCGTGGGAAATAATCATCCAGTGATGGATGAAACAATGGACGAGGGGATGAAGAAGCGTAGGAGAGAGGAGTCCTACGATGCGGAGGAATATAAAGTGCGGTACGAGGCAAGTGCTGCAAGATGCGAAAAGCTAGAAGCAATGCTTGAAAAGGCATTATGCGAAATAGCCAAGCTGAGAAAGATGGTCCGGACATCTGAGTCCGGCACTGATGACAACGAAGAAGAGCAGTCCTCTGAGGACTACTCCACATCCGATGAAGGAGATGACGTCGGAGAGGAAAGCGAGATGGTATCCGTGGAGGCCATCAACAACAAGGAGGAGTTTCCATCGTTGCGCGAAACGATGTCGAGACCGGCAAAAAGGGATTCGGCAGGGCAAGTCGCCACACCTGCCAGAGGAAAGGATGCAGCAGGGCAAGACGCCACACCTGCTCGGGAGACGGTAGGGCAAGACGCCACACCTACCTGGACAGCAGCAGCAGCCAAGAGGATCAAGGCAGTAGATGACAATGCAGCAGGGCGAGACACCACAACTGCCTGGACAACGGTGGTGTCAACAGCAGCGGCCAAGAGGGCAAAAACTATGGCGAAGGCAGGTACGCCATGTTCGGCAGCGGCAAATACAGTTGCCGCAAAGGGTGCGGTGGCTGCTGACAAGCCATCTACATCGGCAGCTGCGAAGAGGGCGGCAACGATGACATCTACTGCGAGAGCAGGTACTACGGCGGCATCAACTGCGAGAGCGGCATCAACGAGAGCACGTACAGCAGCTAATATGAAGGCAGCTGCAGCGAGAAAGAAGACAGGAAAATCGATCCCGGTCATAACGACCTTCGATATAGACGTCAAGCTGATACTGCGGAGCATGAAGAATACGCTGGGGCATGATAATTTCAGCCTCAGCATCTTAGGTAGAAAGTCTACCAACATTTCCGTGAATTCCCTTCAGGATCACGAGAAGTTGAGGACACTGTTGGAGGCAATTAGTGTAAAGTTTTACACCCACACTCCTCGGAGTGTGAAGCCATACGTGGTGATCATTTTTGACTTGGAGGATGTGAGGGGGTATTTGGAGGGTCTTGGGCTGAAGCTCGAGATCATGGGACTGACGAAAATGGGTGGCGATCGTTGGCTGATAAAGCTATCGAACGAATCCGATTTGGTCAGTTTCCATGAACTGACGAGTATTTTACATTGCCGTATCAAATTTGAGCGGTTTAGGAGAGGTGGGCCGACGCAGTGTTACAGGTGCCAGCGGTTTGGACATGTGGCCAGGAATTGCAACATGCCGTCGAGATGCGTGAAGTGTGCAGGACCGCACGAGTCGGAGGCGTGTGCTTTACCCAAGAAGGGTGAAGCCGTGAAGGAGGTACCAGTGGAGGATGAGATCACTGGGGAGGTGACGATGCAGGCCCCACGCAAGGTGAAATGCGTGAACTGCGATGCTGAGGGTCATACGGCTGGGGCAAGGGATTGCCCGAAGAAGATGGCGATTGCAGCTAAGATGCGTGCAGCGCGGAATGGACCGAGGGTCAGCGGGCCGGCGAATACTCGGGCAACGATGATGAGGAGACCAGGGGTATCATGGAGGTCCTAGGTCTGGGACAGGGACTGATGCGGATGTTGGTGCATTGAATGCGGATTGTCGCAGGATGATGGGAGGCAGCATTTTCGACTGCATGATGAAGGTCCGGGATTTCGCAGGAGGCTATGCGGGAATCCGGGATGAAGCTGGAAGGATGCGGGCCATGGCGGCCTTTATGGAATCTCTGTTTCGTTCATGAACAGACAGCTGAAATGTATATTCATCAAAGTGAACTCCATCGTTTCAAGGCAGCGGAGGCACTATCTGGAGCTGTTTTTGGCGGAGCACAGACCAGACGTGCTTATGATGGCGGAACATGGACTTGGTGACCGGCATAGACTGGATGTCAGGGGTTATGTGACCCACAGGTGTGATTCGAGCAGTGGTCGCGGTAAGGGGACGGCGATACTGATACGGGACGGGATTCATAGCATCAGGCTTGGAGTGGATACCGGGATTATGCAGAGCACTGCTGTCAGGATCAGCAGGCCGGGTGGCACCACCATCTCGTTAGTTTGTTTGTATTTGCGTCCTCACGCAGTACTTTCCGACTCTGACCTACTCACACTTAGTGAGCTGGTGAGAGACGGAGATGTGCTAATTGGCGGGGATTTAAATGCTAAACATCCTGACTGGGGTGGATCGGTGGTTAACACGAATGGACGACGCTTGCGTAATTTCCTGTTGGGGTGTCCTGATTTGGATGTCTTTTCTGCGGGGGAGCCGACCAGGGTTTCTGGTACTGCAGCGTCATACATCGATATATTTATGGCTTCTCCGGGCATACATGTGTCTCAGGAGCTGAGGGTTCTGGACTATGAATCGGATCACAGGGCTGTGGAGATTCGAATGGACTGTGGCGAGCTGGTTCGCGGGAGCGACCAGTAATTTACAATTTTGGGAGGATGAACGTGGATCGGTTCAACTCATTGCTACGGGGGTCTCTCCCCTCTGCTGCTCTTCCGGTGGATCGTAATGTTACCATTGGCGAAATTGATGACTGCGTTGGATCTATGGCTGAGTCTTTTCGACAGGCTATTGATGGTGCTGTGCCGAAGATGACAACTGGGAATGGTGGACTGCCTGACCTCCCTCCCAGGATAAAGGACCTGATTGGACGGAAAAAGAGGCTTCGGAGGACTCTTTGCAGGACGGGGGATTTCTCCCGCATTCCTACTCTCAGGGCTGAGATAAGGCAGCTGAGTCGGATCATCGATGGTGCGATTGCTGTATTTGAGGCTGGTTTCTGGACGGATCGGCTCAATGCTATAAGGGTGGACGGCACTACATTTGCTAGGGTGAAGGCGGCTGGCAGACTACGTCGAAGGGATCCTGTCCCTGATATGTTGGACGAGGGCAATGTGCCCATTATTGAGGAGGTGGGCAAAGCTAATCTCCTTGCGGCGGGATTTTCTGCGGTGCATGGCGTGAATGGTCACTTGAGGACTGGTGACTTTGGTGAACGGATTTCTGCTGAGGCAGCTGATTTGGTGAGCCACATACCACGTGTTGCTTTTGGATCGGGGATCATGGCTGACGGCGCTGTTGGTGCTGGGCGTGTGGATGACCTGATTATCAGGGCTGCGGATGTTGGTGGCGCTCTTAGGAGGCGTCCGCCTAAAAAGTCGTCTGGACTGGACGGCATTCCTGATGTTGCTTTGAAGAGGACTGATTCCTTCGTTTGGACCTTTCTGGCGGTTCTTTTGAACCATTGCATCAACTTGGGCTACTTCCCTAGGGCCTGGAAGAAGGCGGCGGTAGTACCTATTCCCAAGCCTGGGACGGATCGGAAGAGGGTCAGTGGATATAGACCAGTTTCACTACTTTCCCCTTTTGGGAAGCTTCTGGAGCTGTTCATTCTGGACCATGTACGGGACCATTTGGCTGAGCGCGGCATCTTGCTGGATAACCAGTTTGGTTTTAGAGGGCGGCACTCGACATCACATGCGCTTATGGTGTTTTCTGACCACGTGACTAGGGGTCTGAACAGGAGATACATCACAATAGCTGCTAGCCTGGATTTTGCCAAGGCCTTTGATACGGCTTGGCAAGCGGCGATACTGGTGAAGATGAAGGCGACTGGATTTGCTGTTGACGTACTCAGGATGGTTGCTGGCTTTCTGGCGGAGAGCACGTTCCGTGTAAGGGTTGGCGACTCCCTCTCTGAAGAGAGGATGGTAACGGCGGGTGTACCGCAGGGCTCGCTATTGGGACCTGTCTTGTACAACATCCTTCTCAGCGATATGCCCCTTCCCCCGGGGGGGGGGATCTGTTGCTGATTTATGCGGATGACATCCTTATTGCGGCTTCTGGCCCTAGGGCCATCAACGTCAATCGGAGGATGAACACTTACCTTGGGACCCTGAGTGGTTTCTTCTCCAAGTGGGCAATTGGGCTAAATGTGGCCAAGTCGAAGGGGATCATTTTTAAGGGGAAGCGCGGGAACCTGTACCCGAACGCCAGGGGCTACGTCCCCAGACTCAAGGTGGGAGATGCGGACATCGGGATTTCGAGGGAGGTCAAGTACCTTGGAGTGATGTTCCATGAACGGTTCACCTTCGTGAGCCATGTGGACTACGCTTTGCGGAAGGCAAGATTTGCCTTTTCTGCATACTACAGGCTGTTGGGGAAGGCGAATGGACTGAGTACGGAGGTGCATCTGCTGGTGTACAGGCAGGTTATAAGACCTGTTATGGCATATGCTGGCCTGGTTTCCCATCTCGTCGTGTCAGATGGAGAGGCTAAGGCAATGGGAGCGAAGGATACTCAGGACCTGTCTGGGACTGAGGATGACGGTGATGGCGGATGGATCTTTCCGCTCGCCCTCCTATAGGAGGGTATATGATGGTGCTGGTTTTGGGAGGATTGACAGGCTCATGGTGGACTCTGCTCTATCTTTCCTGGGAAAAGCGGCGGGTGTGGGAAATGACCTGGTTAGGGCATGTTTCGACTCAACGGATGCGGACAATCTTCTGTCGCGCTGGTTCTTTGGACCAACGGACCTTCTGGCCCTCAGTAATGGGGGCTATCTAGGAACAGACGGGGATTTGCTATTTTACCACAGGAGATTCGGTACATTGGGTATCGATGATCCTGTGTACAATACTGCTCAATAGTATTGTACATACCGAGGTGGAGACTGGAGATTCTTCGGAATTTCTAGTCTATTAATTTATGCGATCCAGCTTGCTGGATATATTGTTTTTTATTTTTTATTTAGTTTTTAGGTTGTTATTTAATTTTTAAGTTTCTTTTATTTTTAGGTCAAGATGACAACCGAGGCGTTCCCGTTTTTTCTTCGATTTTTCGGGAAATTTATTATTTTCAGCGTATGTAATTTATATTTAAGAACTCGATGTATGTATGTAATATTTTTTAGGAGGATGGAAGTTTCCGAAGGGCACCCTATGGGTGTGAGGGAAATAGAATAGGTAATATTAAGTAGTATGTATTGTATACCAGTAGAATGTGTAGAAACCTTACAATAAAACCAGTTTAAAAAAATAAAAAAAAAAAAAAAAAAAAAATGTTGAATCGTAAGAAAATGTACTTTTTAAATTTAATGATTATTTACCAGTAGTTGGATTTATCAATCGCATATTGATGTGATAGCCGTCATCACCTCTCCAGAATAATATCGGATACTGTAATGCATCATAACTACGGTGTAGCTCGGAAACACGCTGAAGTTGTTCGTTTCTACGGTGCAGTAAAATATCTCGCGATTCAAACTCTTCGTCTACAATGACGATTGCCACCTCATCGATTGTTGGTGCGTCGAATCGTCTGGCATGCTGCCCCATCGGCATTTTGTCTGCTCTGATGACGATTCGATGTCAGACGGCATGCGGTCCAATGCGATGTTGAACAATCGAATCAATGCATTGTGTTCATGGAGAAATCTTTGCAAATTCAGTACGATTACTCGCCTTGTACCGGTCCCAATTGTACACCGTTGATTGAGTTGGTCAGTTTCATTACCGATAAAATATATTTGCAAAAATGTATAGTCATCATTGGCAATTTGTAATAGCGAGCCTGAATCTATAATGTTTGTGCAATAAAATTGGATGAATGATTGGAATATTTAAAAATGTCAAATGTTTCACTGGAAATTCAATGCAAAGTAATCACCTTGAATGTCGGCATAAATGTATCTCTAATGATCTTTGTGGCACCAAAAGAAGTCATTTGAAAACATGAATTGTATGCTTGAATGTTCTGCAAAAAATGCTTAGATGTCGGCTATTCTCCAGTGAGCAAGGAATGTAATGGTTCTGGTGGCAGTTCCAATGCAGGCAGTTTCACTTTGCTACCGCATCAGCACATGCCAGCTGTTTCTCCTCGAAACTTCGCTGCATTGCAATGCGAACAAATAATATCCATTGCTCCAATGGAACCATGCAGGCTGTAGTCGCAGTCAGGATCGTAGTGAAAGCCAACATGTTCCATTTGATCGTGCACTGTGCACGCCGCTCTCTGTACACCGCTCTACCTCGGACATTCACTTGACCGCGTTGCTCTTCGCTTTGATTTGTTCTCCATGTTGACATTCGATGTGAATTACGCGTATGCCTGCCAACCGTGTTACGTCTGCGTAGTGGAGGCATTTTCTAAAGTATTCTTTTCGAATAAATGTAGCAAATCGATTGAATTAAATGTGGAAAAAACACACAATGTTGCGATGTCAATGTTTTTTAATAATTGTAAATATTCGCCAGGTGTTTCTGTTTATTTATTAGTAAAAGGCAGGACTGCCAATCTTGCGGCAAAACAATAATAAAAATCCCAAAAAACACGTAAAGCCAAACAGAATTAATTTCAAAACGTGCAATGATACACACATTAAATTTCTTATGTGCACCCTCCACACAGACCCCAATCACTTCTGAAAATTTCATTTTATGTGCACCCTCCACACAGACCCCAATCAACCTGAAAATTTCATTGAAATCGGGCAAGCCGTCTAGGAATGATAAAAATCCGAAAAAAACACGTAAAGCCAAACAGAATCAATGTATTTTTTTTTGGTTTTTGTAAAACGTGCAAAGGTACACACATGAAATTTCTTATGTGCACCCTCCACACAGACCCCAATCACCCCTGAAAATTTCATTGAAATCGGGCAAGCCGTCTAGGAGGAGTATGCGAACAAGAAGTTTTGCCACTTAATTTTATATATATAGATATGAGTTCTTTCACATTTTCTTTTCTGAGTTAACCGCGATTCCTTCAGGAGTAAGTATATGACCTAGATACCTCACATGTAGACAAAAGTGGCATTTAGCAAGATTTATTCGCAATTTAAATTTTGTCATCCACTTGAAAGTGGTCTTCAAATCATGTAAGTGTTGCGTAATTTTAGGTGAACATACGATAAGACCTTCCAAATATGCCAAAAGTACTATTCCTGGGGTAGCTGATTTAAATCGGTCAATCAATCGTTGAAATGTAGCGGGAATATTTCGCAGACTTTTAAATCGAAATGTTCTAAATGGAGTTTTCCTCTTCTGCAACGCTTGTTTGATAATATCCGCTCTGAAGGTCCAGGGTGGTCATATACTGTGTGCTTTTCGCCTCGTGCAGGATACCGTCCATGCGAGGTAACTTTCATGGTCTATCAGGTATGGTTATTAAATTTAGCTTCCTATAATCAACGCATACACGAACGCTACCATCCCGCTTTGGCACCATAACAACCGGAGACGACCATGTAGACTCACATTCCTCAATTATGTCAATTTCAAGCAATTTGTCGATATCTCGCTTCAGCTCGCGTTCTTTTGCTAAGGACATCCGGTATGGTGTTGAAGATCTTGGGTCATGACCACCAGTGTTTATCTTGTGCACGGCGTAAGGTGTAGTTTCCACAATATTACAGAAAACAGCTTCATTTGCCCGTAATAGAGAATTAAGTCGAGTTCTTTCTTCGCCCGTTAAATGAGGGCCTTCTGTTTCTTTTAAAATTTTGTATTCGAACGCATACAATCGGGTAAATATGGCATCGTTGTACTCTCATTGACTTTTGGATAGTTGCACTCCTTCAAATAAATGCGAATTCTGATGTCTATCAGGGGTAATTGCGTTAGCTGGCAAGGCATCTCCAAATATGGCCTGAATGGAGTGTGGAGAGTAGTCGTTGTTTGTGACATCAGGACCATAGTTTTCAAAATCAGAAGTGTGTGATTTCACTCTATGTGGTGGAGTGTTTTGATTTTCACTCATCGGTTTACACTTTATACTTCGACTGCAGCACGGTTCTATATCCATTTCAGTTAGCTTCTGCGGCTTACCATACACTTTTATGGTCTCCAGCAAATTTAGTTGCATTTTGTCTGCAAAATCGAAGTGCTCATATGGATTGTTCTCGAAATGCAAGTATCGTTG